>BLKR01003780.1:0-131679 GCA_011170035.1 Teleogryllus occipitalis | reverse complement strand
ATATATATATATATATATATATACATATATATATATATATATATTGGCGACATACGATATGTCACATGAATATAAACTAACATTTATTTGAAGACAATATGGTGGAATATGCATTAAGAAGTTTAGACGATCGAAAGGTTAGCTACATCAAAATATAACGAACGCATGGATTGGCTGGGTGAGAGAAGGACGGTCAAATGTTATGAAAAAAAAGAAGGGAGTTTAATAGGAAGCTTCGAGGGGTGAATCATGCAAGAAGAATTCTTCTGACCGGCATCGCGTGTCTGAACGGATCGTGGGTCGTGAGAGGGAGCGAGGTAGTGCAGATAGTCAGAGTCGGGTTATCAGATTGTGAAATTTGAAGGACAGCAAATAATATTGCAGATATTGCATGTGAAAGTAATATTGATGCATAAATTGGGACTTCGTCGGGAGTGGTAATCGAGTTATAGGTTTCGGGACTATGTCATAGGACGTAATCAGGACTGATAATTTTGATAGTTTGACACCATCTTGGATAGGAGCAGAAGAGGATTTCTTGGAACTTTGGACTACGGCAAGCTCGCAAGATATTTCGACTGAGAAGTCTTCGAGGGACATCAACGAAGAATAGATAAGTTAACCGCGGTATAAAATTCTAAATTCAAAGATATCTTGATCAAAGGCCTAACATTAAAATCATGTATTAAATTCACTATATTGTTTGCAAAAAGGTAACAATAAACTTTGTTAAATTTTGTTCTTTAGAAAAGAAAGTGATCTTTCATTTAGTCAATCCAAACAGTAATGAACTAGGAATTAGAATCATTCTAATTTCAGATTCCCAGCAGCGCTGTATAGTCTGCGGATCCTATAATCCATTATAAAGGTAATAAGGATTATATATATCGTGACCCATTGACCCAGCAAGCCGGACGCTAAGATCTTTGCGAGATATTAAAGTAGAGAGAAAATTTGTATATCTCAATATATATATATATATATATATATATATATATATATATATATATATATATATATATATATATATACTGTATGGGGTCCACTAATGGTGCATTCTCTCTACACCCGTTCTACCTGCCTGTTCTTATTTATGATTATAACGGCCTCACGTTGGGCGTCCAATGCAATGGGTACTAATGTTCTCTCTCTCTCTCTCTCTCTCTCTCTCTCTCTCTCTCTCTCTGCTCGTCACGTGCACTATCTTTGCCCTGCCTACCTCTAACTTGCAATTGGGTGCCACAATATCTTCGCTTATCGGTTGCCCGTACCTCTGCTAGCTCGAATAATCATACACAACCTACCTGTTCGTAGTCCGCGCGTTCACTCCATACGGAGTTGAGGTAAGGGTCCGTTTCGTTCGTGCCTGGGTCAAATTCTATACAACTATTTAATAAAAAACACATGAATTCAAGGCAATTATGAGCCATGTGGGATGCTCATACATTTAATTTCGGATTTTTTTGTTTGCTTGTATCCGATCCATAACCACAATCTGCCTCTCTGGCTTGCGAAAACCTGACAACACAAATACATAAGCATACAAAAAAAAGAAATACAACCATGCACACTGAACACATAATACGAAAATCTCATGCATACATCAGAATGTGCATTCTGTCGTGACCCCTACTTTTTTTTGCTTCTATCTTATCCTTAACCTAATATCATAACTTGGTCTTCGACAGAATTTTTTCTTTAGGCTTGCGCGTGAACAAACAACAACAAAAAAAACCAGTAATTGCACAATTCGTGTCACTTCCCTTTTCGCAGCGATGTCACGACCTGTCAGCGCCCGTCGTTGCTAGTTGTAACGTGCATTTTTTTATGCACACAGTTCTCGTTCAGCGGCCATCGGACCTCAGATGCACTCGTCCATTTAAAAATTACCAAATGCACTTCCGTTTATTGTTCCTAGCATTAATCGCGTCTTCCCTAAACGTTACTTCTATGTTTTTTAAATTAATTTTATTTTAAGACGCATCAACAGCAGAGGTTATTAGCGACTCCATTAGTTACATAGTAGTTACAATGCTTATTGGACTTTTACATTAATATTACATTACATATAGAGATAGATTTTGGAATATTTTTACATTATTACACAAGTGAAGCAACAAATAAATATATACAACAGTATTTAGAAATATTACATACTTATATTACAGATATATGGAATCGTGTAGAAGTATGTATATAAGGACAGGAAACACATAACAACATATACACGTTAAATTAAATCTATAATGCCTATTTTTTTTACAGAAGTTTATTACCTTGAGTTGGAAAGGATAGTTTCTTAAAATGGAGTTTAAATGTTCAGCATCAAAATATTTGGTTCTTATGGAATTATATTTGGAACATTCTGTGAGAATGTGGTCAGTATTCAGGATTTTGTTGCAACAATCACACATTGGGATTGGTTTTTTATTTAATATATAACCATGCGATAATTTAGTATGTCCTGATCGAATACGCGAAAGAGCGACCTGTTCCTGACGAGAAAACTTTGCATAGGTTTTAAGAGAAAATAATTCATTGATTGCCTTGTGTATTTTACTAATTTTGGAATCGTTCCAGAGAGTTGACCACCTCTTCTTCATTATTTTACCAACGTGCTTCAGATAGTCATTAGTTGAATACGACATTTTGTCATTTGTCTTTTCCTGTAGATCAATTATTAATGTCGGTGGTGTGGACTTGCTGATCGGGGATCTGGCTTCTATTTCTCTAGTAATATGAATGACCACCGGCGCGATACCTGCATCAGCGGTCTCTTTGCAGACTTCAAAGAGTTTGGTGTGAATTAAAGGCATATGATAATTAGGAGGTACTGTAATGCCATTCGGTATGTATGTAGATAGAATAATGGATTTCTTGTTACAGTTGGATTTGGCGAGGTCGATTGCCATTAAGAAAGCATAATTGTAGGCACTGTTTTTGCTGCTAAAAATGTTGAACTTAATATGGAAGGTCTTCAATGGAGACTGGATGAATAAACCCAGCCTGTCCATTTCCGATGTGTCTTGGATGTGAATAACGTGGTGATCTTGATATTTGTTAAATATTTCTTGCAGAATTAGGTCCGCATCAGAAGCTGTCAGGTTGGTGTTGGGATAATCCTTGGAAAAGTTATCAATAGTTAGATTTGATGTAACCCATGGTGGATATTTAAGAGTTCTATGTGTTCCCGCTGTGAAACTTGGGATTTTATAGTCCCTGATGACATCCATGGTATTTTCATAGAAAGTTTTCGGATATGATTTCAGGTGGCTAGTATGAGCTTTAATTAATGGGTTAATGTCATTAAGAATTATGTTGTTGTTGGATGACAAAGCTTTGCTTCGATACTTGATTGTCAAGTAATCCCTACGAAATTGGAGGTTAGGTTCCGAAGCTTCTATAAGAATGCTACCGGTTGGCGTAGTATGAAAACAACCGGTACATAGCCTGAGCCCAGTGTTATGTATTGGGTCTAATTTTTTGAGTAGTTGTTTGTTAGATTTGTTATATATTATACATCCGTAGTCTATTTTACTGCGGATGATAGCTCTGTATGTAAGGAGCAAGGTGCGTTTGTCTGTGCCCCAGTTATTATGATTCAAACATTTTATTATGTTCATTCTTCTCTTGCAATCAGTGATGATCTCCTTTATATGGTGATACCATGTGTGTTTGCTGTCGAATACAAGACCAAGAATTTTGGTTGAAAAAACTCTTCTTATCGCAACGTTGCCAATTTGCAGGTGTAAATTTCCCGACACCTTGCGTCTAGATATCAGTATGCATTCAGATTTATTGGGAGAGATAATAAATCCTGAAGTTAATGACCAGCTATGGATTGAGTTCAAAGCTTCTTGAGTAATGACCTGAGTAGAGGGGAGTTCCTTTCCTTTACTGAGAATTATCATGTCATCTGCATACTTGCGGATGATCGTGGGTGACTTTATTCCTTGCCCAGCATCCATAATGGCTATTAAGAATAGCGTTACACTTAGGGTGGAACCTTGCGGGAGCCCATTTTCTAGCATAACTGTATCCGACAACTGATTATTGACTCGGACCTGAATACATCGATTACTTGTGAAATTTTTGATGAATTGAAGAATATTGCCACCAATACCAATGTTCCTAAGAGCCCATATAGTTCGGGGTATCCAGACCATGTCATAGGCCTTTTGAACGTCTAGATTCACAATAATGACATGCTGTCTGTTTTGAATGGCTTCGGTAACGTAGGTGTCTACACCCACTAGATGTGAATATGTGGAGTACCCGGGTCTGAAACCAAATTGATAATCCTCAATGATGTTGTAGCGGTTTAAAAACCATCTTAATCTTCTGTCAAGAATCTTTTCAAGTATCTTACAGAGATTACAAATTAGGGACATTGGACGGTAATTGATGGGATTAGATCGTACTTTACCTGGTTTAGGAATGGGGATGACAGTTGCCAATTTCCATGTATTAGGAAAGGTTTGACATGAGAACATATAGTTATATATCTTGAGTAGGACTTCTTTCCCTTCAGTGGGTAGATTTCTAATAAGGATATTGGATACTCCATCTGGTCCAGGTGCTGAGTTATTAGATGAATTTATTGTGTCATTTAATTCCTGTGTAGTGATTGGTACGTTAAGAATGTCGGATCGATCTGGAGGTGGGTATAGACAGTTGCAATAGGTTTCTTCAATTTCGTTTTTTGATTTCACAACCTCTTCATCGTAGTTGGCTGAGCTAGAGTTGCTTTGGAAGGTCTTAGCTAGAGTGTTGGCAATAGTGGCAGAGTCACTTATGATACCATTATGAGATTGCAAATATTGAATGTCATTGGAAACTTTGTTGCCTTGAATGGCCTTAATTTTCTTCCAAGCCTCCGACACGTTATTTGAATTAATTGAAGAAACATAATCAGTCCATGATTGTTTTTTAGATTCTTTAACAATTCTTCTGGCAAGGGCTCTGGTTCTCTTATAAGCAATCTTATTATCCTCGGAACTTTTCTTTTTAAACCTATTAAAGGCATGTTTTGCTGCTTTAATGGTATCCCGGTATTCGTCGTTCCACCAAGGAACTCTCTTCTTGTAGCATTTAATTTGATAATTTTCAATAGCTTGGTGAGCAGCTTCCATGATAATATTAGTAAAATCCTGAACAGCATGATTGATATCATCCTCGAGCTGGAAGTTGGTCAGGTCCGAAGCGATAATTTCTTGAAACAAGGGCCAGTTCGCTTTATTAAAGTTCAGTCTATCAAAAGGTGGAAAAGAATTGTTATTAAATCTAGGGATGCCGATGTCGATAATAATTGGAAAATGATCGCTGTCGTATGGGTATTCAAGTACATTCCATGTGCATTTTTGGGCAAAAGGAGTTGAAGCAATGGATAGATCGATTACACCAAGTTTACCATTGCTAAGATTGATATGGGTAGGCTCACCCGTGTTAATAATGACCAAATCAGAATCTTCCACAAAAGTTTCTAGCAATATTCCCCTTTTGTCAATCTTGTATGAGCCCCATACTGCATGATGACCATTAAAATCACCTGTAATCAGTAACGGTTTAGGAAATTGTTGAAGGATATCATTAAGTTCCGAGTATTCGAGATTGTGACTGTTGGGAATATATAAGTTACATATATGCAAACATATAGGTGAGGTAATTTTCACAGCAACAGCCTCCAAGTTCGACCTGATCTGGATATTGTCTGCCAGAATGGATGATTTGACATATATGGCAACTCTACCAGATGCATATTCGGTGTTTGTTCTATTTTTATAATAGCACTGATAATTATTGAGATGAGCTGAGTAATTAAATTTAAAATTGGTTTCTTGCAGACATATGTCTGGATTAATATTGTTGCACAGTAATTGTAGATTTTCTAGGCGGCAGTGATATCCATTAAGGTTCCATTGAACAATTTTCATGATTTTAGTTTCAATTTATTGGTAAAGATATGAGTGATTACTGTCTGTCATAGATTTTATACAAAGATTATTATGTGCTCTCCATACTAGATTCACTCTCAGACAAGTCTGAATCAGGTAACTGTTTCAGCAGCTTCTTCATAAGTCTAGTAAATCTACCTTTCAGGCTTCTATCTGTTAATACTTTGTAAGTTTCCTTAAGCATATTAATTATTGCTGGAATGTCATTAGAATAATCTTTAACTATAGCAATGGGATCAACTGCGCCCAAGGCATTTTCTAATAATAATTGAAATTGTTTGTATGTGAAGGGAAAAGAACTTGGATTGTTGTCAATGAGAGCTTTTGTTGGGCTAAGCATGTCTTCCATATTTTTTCCAGGATTGTTGCCTTGTTGGTCTGATTCTAGTATGTTTATGTTCTTCTTCTTTTTCTTTTTTGGTTGTTTCAAGTTGTTTTCTTGATTTTTATTATCAGTATTAGTGTGAGTTGTTTCAGATAAGGAAGAGGATTCAGTTGGTAAGCTTCTTTTATGAGGAGGGATGCTCATGGGGTCAGTTGAGGAGAGGAGCATGGGTGACTTTTGAATTTGATCTGTACAGTTTGTATCTTTGTTCAAGGGAGGCTTAGCACAAGGTGATGAATCTGATGTGCAGCTTTTCTTGTTCAGAGGAGGGAAGCTATCACAATCCATATTAGGTGAATTAGAAGTTTGTACTAATGACTGATCTAGGGAACAATTATCTTTTGGGGTGCTATCATTACCTTCTGAACCATTATTTACTATTGGGCTAGAAATGTCCTCTTTGCTTGGACATTGACTAGCAATATGGCCTTCAGAATGACATTTAAAGCAAGTCATGTTATCAGTAGAAAAATATAATCTATAAGATGTGTCTTGATATTGGATTAATATAGATGGGGGTAATTTATGAATTTCATCAGGGTGAATGAACACCTGCCTTCTAAAACTCAAAATATGAGATAAATTAGGATCTGTCATACCAGCTCTTATAAAAGTTATATTAGATGAAGTTTGCACATTAAGTTGGTTGAGAGCTTTTTTTATGTCTTCATGTGGGATCACAGGGCACACATTGGATATTATAACCCTGATGTGTTTGCTAAGTAAGGGTCTGACACTTACTTCAATATTATTAATAGTGAGAGACTTATATTTATCTGTAATATAATCAGCATGTTTCTTTGAGCTTAAGAATACACATATCCTGTTGTTGACGATACGAGACACAAAACGAATATCACTTCCTTGTATAATGGTAATTAGTTTACTCACATAGTCCTTGAGTGTTAACCCTTCATGCGCCTCAATGATAATAGCTTGATCCTTAGTCCGGAACACATCAGTAGTAGCAGCTCCAGCGTAAGATTTGGTTTGTGCCTTATCAGCAGTTGAGGTTAAGTTGGTGGTGTTGTTTACGGTGGTCATGATGTCAGATTGTGCCGCCCGCAAAGGCAGCAGGCACACTAAGACAGTTTTATGAGATATCACCCAATATGACACTTGATAGTAAATTATTGTCACCAGAATAAATAAGGACGCAACAACGCACACGCGAGCAGAGCGGACGATGTTATCGGTACGAATGCCGAGCGTGAACTGAAAACTACTGTAAGGAAGTTAGCAAACCCACAACTACAGGAAAACTACTATTTAAAAAAATACATGAGCTTAGTGAACGAACTAATTATGGACAAATTTTATTTGAAGGAAAAACCTCTATATTCAATTTCGTAGATGTAGGAAGACGCCGTAAAAATTCAAAACAAGCAATTTTCGAAAATCCAGAGTTAACTGTCCAAATCGAACGTATGTTCCCTTTATAAGTGTATTTTACTCTACTCTTACAAGAAATTCAAAGAAAAAATTTGGAGTTTTTTTTTGAGAAAATTTTGAAAATGTCTCAGGGACTTCATGTAAAGTATCCCCAAAAACTAATGAATGTTTTTCAAAATCGCAGTCCTTAATTTTTTCTTTAATTTAGATCATGTAGATTTTTTAAAAAAAAATGTTAGTAGTTTTCGGGAAATAGTGCATGCAATATTTACAATTTAGATAAGTAACAAAAATGAGATTTTCTCAAAAACGGCTCCAAATTTTTTCTTTAAACTGTTGGTAGTGATAGTGCTCAATACATTCCATAAGATGACACAAAATATATATTTCATTCTTCTCTTGGTTTTTCAAAAATTACAAAATGTAATTTTTTGACTTTCCTCCCACGTCGTTAATATTTACATTAGCGGCAATTTGTTCACATTATTGTATCTATGAGTATATGTTCTTTAAATAATGTTATATAAAATATCTGGAAAACTCAACAGTTTTCGGCGTAAGCGAACTCAATTTTCCGCTTTGTCAGAAACGCTTAAACGCCATTTTCTCAAAAATTGCACCAAATGTTTTCTTCAAACGTTTCCAACGGGTAGTGCTGGTTCCAAGATTTAACATGTCGAGTTCATTTTGGTGTATTCTTTTGTTTTTTCTTAAAAAATTACACAAATTTAATGCTTTTGAAATATCTCTCACGTCGTTATATGCACATTTCCAGCGATTTGTATACCCTATTGCATTTGTAAGTGGATGTGCTTTAAATGACTTCAAAGTTTCGAAAACTGAAAATTTACAGTAACGCTTGAACGCCATTTTCTTAAAAACGGCTTCAAATTTGTGAATGGTAATTGCTATTTAGGACGAGGTTTTACTGTTCTTTAATACTCTTAAAATAATATTTCATTTCTACTTTTCAGAAAACGAAAGAAAGAGAAATTTAAAAAAAGTACTTTGGTGGACGATAGATGGCAGCTGGTCAGAGTATATGCCATGTCAGAATAGCTAACCTAGACGAAAGAAAATAGAAAACTAATACGAGACACTCTGTAACCCCAGTAGTTAAAATTTAGTTTGAAACATGCCCTTTTCCTTCCTCTGTTTTTGACCTTTTATTATTATTTTTCACCATTCTCTTTCGCTTAGTATTTCAGTAGTAACTTCCACCAATATTAATTAGAAAAAAGTAAAAGACTATAAACTAATTACTAAATTCTCTGTTTTTTCTATTTCAGCATATTTGAGACACAAATTACTGTCACAAATTACTGTCGTTTTCCGGACAAAAATTATGTTGTAGTAAAGCACTCGATTAACCTCAATTAACCCTGCCTCAATTAACAAATCGTCTAGAAGGATTTCGCGCGTTTTGAATATTCTAATTTCAGTTGAACACTTTAAAATTTAAGGAACGTACTGCAAAAATCCAATTTAACAAATGATACCGAGTATACTACAGCGATCAGAAACATCGTAACAGAATATAAGTTTTAAACTTTCTATCGTCTGCTGCAGGAATATTTTTAATCTATACTTTGAAAAGCAAAAGTATAGTACAATATGGTTCAAAGTTTAGATAATTTCCCAAAACATCTAACTTTGGAATTTTAGCTGAATAAAAGTCTGATACTTAAAAGAACATTTTATTTAACCAGTTTTGATTCCGAATCCTACAGAGCTATTTGACGTGGCGCACAAGTAGGAAATTATCGATACATTTTTCTGTCCTAGCAAAAGACACTAAAGTCACCACACGATACCCGTTGTGATAATAAAAGCATTCCAGAATGTGAAGGTACTTTTGGGAGTTAGATAAAAGAACATCAAGAGTCATCACATCATTTTAACATATCATCATCACATCATTATAATATTTTTGCAATGCTAATGCATTTCGCAATCGTGTATTTAATGCAATGTTAGTTTTCTTGACGTTCATAACAGGTTCGTAGTCCTAATCCACTATGAAAAGCCAAGTAGTCTTTTTCATGTACAAAACGTCGTCAAAATAATGCGCAGCTTTGGTTTCAAATATTTAAGCCATGACTTTAATGATTTCTTTATATTCATTATACGACATTGGACATACGATTTTGGTCCAATTTTAAAGGCGGTTCTCGTCAAATAGCGTAAAGTTTTCATCTCTTAAATGGATTCTAAACATATGAAAATAATTATTAAATAAGGCAACGATTTTAATATTCAGTTATCATTGTGTTTTCTTTGCTGTATATGCTAAGAAATCTGATTTACTCGTAATCACATTTTGCTGCATCAATGCTTGCTGAAACGAATAGCAATTCCATGCACTACTCTGGATAATAACAATCTCTCATATTTGCCATAGAATCATTAAACGCCTGAAACTACTATAAACACAATCTGTAAACAGTGCGCCCGATTAGTTAAAAAGAAAAACAAGAATGCAAGGCTCTGAGACGCGTTGACAATTGTTCGTTACCGAACATCTTTTCGGTCGTTCGACCTGCTGTTCCCCCGCCATTTTTTCCCCATCTTCCAGTTTCCTCGGTGCATGAAGAGCACCAAGCGAGGAGTGGGAAAAGGAGTGGCGAGGGAGGATGTGGTCGAGGTAAAGGAAGAGTGAGAAGCACAGGTGCGTCGGTAACAGGGTCGAAAAAGGGACCTCTCTTAAGTTGGCACTACAACAATCCGGGTAATATGCGGCGAGGCCATTCCCTTCCGTTGCGTCGACCCTGCAGTAAAGGTTTTCAGTCTTTCGAAGAGTAAACGTTTTGTTTCTGATAGCACACGCATTTATTAATTCAGAACATGTTCACTCTCCAATCGTCCCTTGCAACAATTAATAATTCAAATATTTTCTCAAATCTTGTAGTATTTCACTAATTAAAAAATAGTACCTTGTGGCGTACAGATTTACTCAGAACATGGCTATGTGTGAATACATTGTCTCCAGGACTGAGAGGTTGTAGTCTTAAAGAGCAAATCGCGGGTTTTCGTGAGCTTCTTTGCACATTGCATCACTACATTTACCGCAGGGTACTCTTAATTTCTCGAAAATTTTGTTATGTAACATATAGCGATATGCATATTTATGAACTCGTCTCTTCACGCTTGTTATGATATAAATATACAATTGCACATTGGCGATGCTTCACAATATAACCCGATGCAATTCATATATATATATATATATATATATATATATATATATATATATATATATATATATATATATATTTGTGTGTGTGTGTGTGTGTGAGTAGTGTTTGTATTGAAGTGTGTTGTTTGAATTGCATCGGGTTATATTGTGAAGCATCGCCAATGTGCAATTGTATATTTGTTTTTGTGATAATCGAAAGTGCTGCACCAGCGTAATATTAAGATAGCTGACCATGAATTACGCACAAATTTGAAGAGAAAATTATTTTTTGTGAAATAAATTACAATTATATGGTTCTAATTGCGGCATATTTGGTTTTGTGGTAACCGATTGTTGTAGTGCCTGCTGAAGAGAGGTGGGAAAGGGCTGGCTGGAATGAGGGGTCATGACGCGTTTGGGAAGCGAAGGCGGAAATGTGACAAAGTGGATGGAACCAGGCGAGGCAGAGACGAGTTATGGCGGAGGAGTGGTGGGAATTGGAAGGAGGCGAAGTTGTAAACAAGGTAGGGTTTGGGATGAGGTGGGATGGGGTCGAGATGTGGTGGGGCAAGTGAAAGGATGTGATGGGGCACGGGACGAGATGGGGGAGGGTCTTGGAACTAAGGGAGATGATATGGGAACGCAGGGGTTCAAGGGGTGATGTAGGTGAGGAAGAGGTAGGGGAGGGATCATGTTGGCTTCATTCCAGATGGGGAGAGGTGGGGTGGTCGGGGCGGGGCTGTGTTAGGACCTGGGACGAAGTGAGTGGATGTGAGGGCGGGACAGAGGCCGATGAGAACGAGACGTAAATCATGGGCAGAGAGAAGCGTGGTAGCCAGGGCGGGGATGCGCGTCCGGAGACGAGATGGGGGTGATGAGGTGGGAATGAGTGTTTTCTTGAACGATATATGCCAAGACAAGGTGGAGGATGGAAATGAAGCAGAAATTGTGGTAAGGGTGGGGATGTGACGGGATCTGGAGCAAGTTGGAGGAGGTGGGGACGGAAACGAAAGGGTTTAAGAACGATGCAAGTGAAAAGACGAAGGTGGAGAGGGAACGAGGCAGGATTTGTGGCAAGGGGCCAGGTGCGGGAGGGGGCGAGATATGCTGAAGATGGGGCGAAGGCAAGGTTGTTCAAACGGGTGTTGGCGTGGGAGGCGGGAGCCTCGGGGGTGGGGCATTGCGGCAGAAGTTGAGCACGAGCGTGTTCAGTTGATGCCACTGCAAATAGCTGTTAGCGAGGGCGCGCACTAACACGTTGTAAAACGGTGCTTTGGTGGGTGGTGGGTGTGGTGCGGCGCGGAGGGGTTTCGAACGCAATGCTTTGGCACCCCCCCCCTCTCCCACACCATGAGCAGAGGCGGAGATTCCGTGGTGCTCGGTTATGTTCGTACCAGGTGGACGTTTCTCTAATGATCGTGAATTCCTTATTCAGTAGTCGACTATAAAAATGTTACGAAAATCAGGCAGATTATGAAAGTATAAATTTTTACAGACAGAAAACAAATTACGAAAGAAGGAATTTTTACAAACAACGAGTGTGCAATGTGCAATAATGAAGACAACTCATTCTCCTTTCCTCGTTTAATTTCATGTATTATTTTATTTTACTCTATTGAGTGCCTATTATCTTATAGACAAAATTTTATTATACAATTAATTATAGTAAGGAATCGGGCGTTGATTTTTTGATCAGGATGGGTAATATGAATCTTCATGAGCGATGGATTTTCCCGTGGAATGGGATAAGGTTCATTTACAAAATTTGGTTCTTACAGAACTAAAGAAACCTGGGCAACTCGTTAAAATACCCTAAAAATGTAAGAATTGTGTGGCTAATACAGTTTAACTGCTTACAAGAAATCTATGCTTCTTTTACACAAATATTCGTTCGTGTTTGATGAAGTTCAAATATTTATTTCAAAATTAATATATGAACTACGAATCGGTCATGAGATTCCAAGTTTTTAAATTCCAAGTTTCGATCACAACGTTTCTTGTTAACTACCTTACAATAATTTATTTTCTTCGTGAGAGAAATATGTCAAATCAGAAGTCACTGTGTGTGTGGAATTCGAATAATTGGGCTATTCTCGACCCGGAAATCATATTATTCGTCACATTGCTAAAAGAAAACAACGAATAAAAGTATAACCAAATAAATTAACATTTAAAATTAAAACGTGAAGCAGTCAATGTTTTCTTTACCTTTTTGGTTGTTAAAGAATCCACTAGTATTCTAATGTCAAAAGAATTTTCAATAATTTTGCAATAAAAATGCAATGAAAAGTCTGAATTGAATATACGAATTTCAGTTATTCTCAGAAAAGAAACCTCCAAGGTGAAACACAAATTCAAAGCACATTAATTTTCTCTTTTGTTTCAAAGCCTGCCCTTTTCTTGATATTGTATTGAAATTGAAGAACAATTTTATCAATAACTTGATATACTGTAAGATAATTAATATGTGGCTGCTATTAGTGAAAAGTCAACACAATTCAACTTCTCTCAAGTATAGTAGAACACTAAAACCATTACATAATGCGCAATATTACACAATATCCTTTCTTTTCGAAAATTAATATTTGAATAAATTAAAGAGGCGCAACAAAATAAATTCTCGACGCTTTTGATTCTGATGGGTGATTTGAATTCATTGGACCTAATACTTAAAAAAATCTGACATTCATTTTTCTCTAACACCCAAGAATTTTTTGTAATTCCAAGGAAAAGACTGGTCAACAAAACTTTTGATTTGATGAAAATGTAAAGAATTACAAGAAAGTTTGTCTCGTCGGTCGCCTTCTGTGCAATTCAATACTTTCTCTTCTCACCAACCTACCTGGCTTATGAGGAGGTACGAGATGGATGACTCGAGTAAAGAATAGTTCTTACTCGACATGTGACATGTCTGATAAATGTCACGGAAACGAGCCGGGAGGTCTTAGGTTCGAGTCCTGACGGTGGCAGGATTTTCGCCACTAGCTTTTCAGCGAGGTCGAATTCAGTCGCTGTCTGGTGGAGAATTCTAGCGGCCGGCTGCTCTGATCGGTAGTTTTCCGTGGTTTCTCCGATCAACACCAGGCGAATGCCGGAGCCTACCAAACGGGCCACGGACCGCGCGCGATCTTTCCTACCTCTTCTTTGTCCTATCCTTTCCCCTTACACATACATACACACACTTACACTAACATGCACTACACTACTACATATTCCGGGAGACCGGCCGGGAGCTTAGAGCTTGTCCCGGCTGGGGCGGTGGGGCTGAGTCCTGGTTAGGGGGAAACACCGCTAGCTGACGGTGGGTCGGCGCCGGATCTCGCCATCCTCCGGGGGAAGATCACCGCCGTCTCCCGAGGGGAAGAACATTCACTACACTAACGGGACTAATGACCAAAGCAGTTGGCGCGCCCGGAAACACGAAAAAATCAATCAATCAATCAATCACGAAAAAGATTGCTGTCGTGAATATGTTTACACTGCAGTGGATGGTTGTGGGTACGTTTTTCGAGATGGATACAAGGAAAAGTCTAGTACTTATTCTTGCTCTCTTTTTAAATGAGAACTTATATTCTCTTTTAAATTTACACTGTTTTCAGAGAAATAATAATCTAAGCTTTGGTCGAATCTCAGAAACGTCAGAAACGTTGAAAATGATTCCTCATGAATGACACTTACAAAATTCACAGTAAATATACAGAAAATATGAGCTGCAAAAAAATGTACCCACAAGCACATACCCTTTACACACACAAATAAATCATTACGTTTACCCAAAAAGTAAGAATCTTATGCTAAAGCTTTGAAACACCATCTGAACCCAATACGCAGTTCAGCAAAAAAACTAATTCCTATGAACAATTTAAGTTCCTTGTGTGTTATCAACACTAATCTAATTACGAAATGATTCAATTTGATGAATTTCATAATTTAAAAAAGCATTTCATAATGACAATGTCGAAGAGATGAACCAGTGGCCGAGGTCGCTAACGCAGTAGTGTCGTAGCGATCTCGGACCGAAGGGTCGGGGGTTCGAGTCCCGCCTCGGGCATGGTTGTGTTTGTGTTCATCATTTCACCCCTTATAATGATATCGTCTTATCTTCACAGTTACCATAACGTTAACTCCAATAGTGGTCGCTATTGGATGTTGATGCGATCTTGAATAACAACAAAAAAATTCAAGACCTTCACTCTCTGATCAATAAATTTTACAGTTGTTTCCTGAATTCTAGATTCTGTATTCACGTTACGACGGTCTATTTAAGCATGAAACATATACTAATAATAGTGATGTGAATATACTCATCTAACGTACTTTCAAAATAGTTTATATCCCTTTTCGAAAATATCAATTTCTTATTATCAAAATTGCCTAGTGCTAATTGCAATGCCAAGGTAGTTTCATTTTATGTTTAAAATTTGTTCACCAATATACCACACTCTAAAGTACAAGATATTTACATAAAACATATTATGAATTCGAAATCGTAATAATAAATAATGTAACTAGAGGTGCTACAGAATGGCACAGACTTTCTCGCAGTAAAATTTTCTAATTTACTTGGTGTGAACTGGTACTGTCCTGTCTCGTTCCTCCTTCTTGCCTGCTTCCATCTATTGCGGCCCAATGAAAATTTCTTTGACATTTTCGCAACTTTTCGCTTTCCAACTAGTGGAAAATAAGTATATATCAAGAATTTAAAAAAACGCTAAAATGTCGTCCTAAATAGACAATTTTCATTGAAACATTTGAAGCCGTTTTCAAGGAAATGGCGATTAAGCATTACTGTAAATACGAAATTTGAAGCTCTTTTTCACACGAATCTATTGGGTTTTCGAAAAACTTCAAAGTTGCTGTGTACCACAGCAAGTGTGTCCCGAGGATCGGTGTGGTGGGCACACTGTACCAGGCTGTGTAGTTGCTGCTCACTGTGACCGCTGCAGGGTTGCGCCGCGAGGCGCGACCAGGGTAGGAATGAGTAGTTCCGAATGACACCACCAGGAGCAGGGCGAGCGACGGCGCTTTCCCGTGGGCACCGCACCGCGTCGGCAACGCGGTCTCCGAAGGGGCACCTCCCCTCGTTTCCCCGCCACGGAGGGGGCAAGTGAGACTCGCCCCGGTGCCTCGGGGCGTATATAAGGGCCCCGGGCCGGGGCGGTAGACAGTGACTGTTTAGGAAGCTGATAGAGTGCCTAATGTGAGTTGGAAGTTCTTATTGACGTGTGCGTGCTATGGTAGTGGTTCTCCGGCGGACTGTAAATTAGCTTCGAATAGGTACATCTCCTGGAACTTTGATTTTTGACCTGGCTGTATTTCTGGACTAGATTTTGGGATTGTGGTTTGGCTATAATAAAATTGTTTATGAAAGAACTGTTGTCTTTCACCTTGATTTCCTTGTACACAACAAAAGTCATTTGAAGTACTTCCCCTAAAAAAATGCAATGTATACAAATTGATGGAAATCTGCAAATTAATGGCGTGAGAGATATTTGAAAAAATACATTTTTGTAATCAAAACAACCACAAAGAATGCAGCCAAATGAACGTGAAATGAAAATGCGGAACTCAGAGCCCATTTTTACAGAAAACTGTTGAGTTTTCGAGAAACTTTATTTGACATTATTTAAAGCACATGTACTCATAAATATAATAAAGTGAAGAAATCGTCTCTATTGTAAATATTTCCGACGTGAAAGATAAGTAAAAAAATTTAATTTTTGCAATTTTTGAAAACAAACAACAACAAAGAATAGAGTAATATGATGTTTATGTCATAGAATAGGGTGCATTTGGTACTATCCCTACCAAAAATTTTAAGAAAAAGTTTGGAGCCGGTTATGAGAACATTTTATTCGTGTTATTTTTTAAATTGCAAATATTGCATTCACTATTGCACGAAAAGTACTAAAATTTTCAAAAACATATACATGACTTTAATGAAAGAACTAATTATGAACAACAAATTTCATTTGAAGGAAAAATCTGTCTTCAATTTTATAATTGTAGGAAGACGCCAAAGAAATTCAAACTTTCGCAATTTTCAAAAATTCAGAGTTAACTGCGAAAATCGGAACTATTCCGCCTTTATAAATGTTTGTACTCTATTCTTTCAAGAAATTGAAAAAAATTGGAGCTGTTTTTGAGAAAATCTTGAAAATATACGGGGCTTTATGTAAAGTGTTTTACAAGAATAAAATTTTAAAGAATATATTTCAAAATTTCAAAGCTTCTACCAGAGCGAGATGGACTGGGGTTTCTTTAATTTGGAAAAGATTGTAAGCAAGGTTTAGGCGCTAGTAGTGTTCACAGACGGACAGACGGGCAGACAGACTGACAGAAGGACGTTTAAAAAAACACTTTTTCGGTATCAAAAGACCCCAAAAGTGTATTTTTGTTGAAATGTCGAATTCGTTTTTCCGCAGCATACATAACTTTCTCTATACTACGTATATTACTCCGTATATACGTACACACCGCATTCGAGACTTGTACGCATATGAGAAAGTAAAAATTGTTAACTTTTACATGCCATACTCTACAGCTGATAAAATACGAAATATTATCACAAGAGAAATTGACATTAACGAAGCACTAGGCTACGATGGTGTTCGTGCGTGAGAGATCACCAGAAATATAAACATACTCAGCGATGTCATTTTCAGGCTATTGAATAGGATGACCAGAAGTGGCCAATTCTTCAATGCTTTGTAAATATCCATTGTAAAGCCCATCTACAAAGCAGGACTTTCAACTGATATTGCAAACTGTAGACTCATTTCCGTTTTATTAGTTATGGAAAAAATAATAGAAAAAAGTGGTTAGCAAATTAAATAATTATCTATCTTAAAATAATATTACATATGGAAATCCATATGATTTTCACAAAGGAAAAAGTCCTGAACAGCTGATGGTTGAAGTCGCAAACCACATTTTCTGTAACTTCAACAAAGGTCTTCGAGTAATGGCTGCTTTTGTCGATACAAAAGCATTTGACACGGTAAACCACAAGATATTATTAGATAAATTGAGTCATAGAGGAGTCGAGAATACCTTTTTGAAAGTATTTGAAAGTTACTTGCAAAACAGAAAATTTTTATTAAAAATATTGAAGCAAGTAACAATATAAAATATGGTGTGCCACAAGGTAACTGCCTTTGGTCCATTCTTTTTATAATATATGTAAATAATATCTTTAAAGTGTCAAATGTATATGTATGCAGACGACGTAATAATCTTATACTCACATATAAATCATAATTTAATGAGAAATACGATTCAATATGAGCTCAATAATTTAGCTCAATGGTCAATTGATAACAATCTATTTGTGAATTCTAAAAAACAAAAATCATGTACTTATATGCAAAATGTACACTTTGAAAAAATTATTATGCACAATAGGATGCACAAATGACAGAATAACCAAAAACTATAATTGTGAGAAAATTGGATTTTGTTTACGAAAATTGTTTTGATACTTTTAGGTGTTATTATTTATGACCACGTGAAATTTAATCAACATACTGAACTAGTTTTCAATAAAAACAAAAACGTGCTAGGAACATGATACGCTATGTACGTATGTAAAGGCAATAAAGTTTTTTAAACTAAAATTTTAAAACTAATATAACTAATAAAACGACAGAGAATTTTCCAAAGCAGAAATGTTAAAAAACTGTGAAACATTAACTCCAAATGGTCTGTACAAATGCTGGCATATTATACAGTCCCAAACCACATGGAAAGAAACAAATAAATTGTAAACTATAGGTGCTGCAGAATGGCACACACTTTCTCGTACCACTTTTTTCTAATTTCCTTGGTGTGTTGTGGCTGTAAGGTCTTGCTCCATTCTCTGGCCAGCTGCCTTCTATCGTCGCCTAAAGTACATTTTTTTACAATTTCTCAATTTTTGCAAAATAGAAGTTTTCATTGAAAAATTCTTAGTCGTTTTTAAGAAAATGGCGATTAGGCATTACTGTAAATGCAAAATTTAAGCTCTTTTTTTTCACAGGAATCTATTGAGTTTTCGGAAAAGTTCATTTGAAGTCTGTTGAAGCACATTCACTCACAAATGTAACAATGCATACAAGTCCAAGGAAATGGCTATATTAACGGCGGGAGAGATATTTCAAAAAAATTACATTTGTGTAATTTTTGAAAAAACAAAAGAATACACCAAAATAAACTTTACGTCATATTTAACAATTCAATTAGCACTATCTATTAGAAAAATGTGAAGAAAAAAAATTGGAGCCATTTTTGAGAAAATGGCTTTTGAACATTTCTATAAATGCGGAATTATGTGTTCACATTTACAGAAAACTGTTGAGTTTTCAAGAAACTTTATTTGACACTCTTTAAAGCACATGTGCTCATAAATATAATATTGTAAAGAAATTGCCTTTAATGTAAATATTGACGACGTGAGAGACAAGTCAAACAATTTAATTTTTATAATTTTTGAAAAACAAAAGAATAGATCAATATGACTTTTATGTCATGGTATAGGGTTCATTTGGCACTAACCCTACAAAAAAGTTAAAGAAAAAACTTCGAGCCGTTTTTGATAAAATTTTGTTTTTGTAATATTTTTGCAATTGCAAATATTTCACGTGCTATTGCACGAAAACTACTAAACTTTTCCAAAAAAATACATGAACTTATTGAAAGAATATATTTATACACAACAAATTTTATTTGAAGGAAAATCTCTGTCTTCAATTTTGTACTTGTAGGAAGACGCCGAAAAAATTCAAACTTTTGCAATTTTCGAAAGTTCAGAGTTAGCCGTGAAAATCGGACCTATGCCACCGTTAGAAGGGTATTTTACTACATTCTTACTAAATTGTAAAGAAAAAATTTGGAGTCGTTTTTGAGAAAATTTTGAAAATGTCCGGAGGGCTTTATATAACGTACCCCCAAACTTGAAAAAATGTCTTTCAAAACTTCAAAGTTTCAACTAGAGCCAAATCGACAAGGTATTCTTCAATTTGGAAGAGATCGTACATTTAAGCGCTAGTAGTGTTCACAGACGGACGTACAGACGGACGGATGGACGGACGGACGGATGGACGGACGTTATGAAAATAATTACTTTTACGGTATCACGAATCCCCAAAACGTGTAATTCCGTTGAAATCTCGAAATCTATTTTCTGCAGCCTTACATAATTTCCTCTATACTACGTATATTACTTCCGTACATACGTTTGTATACGAGAAAGTAAAAATATTGTTGTTATTGTTATTATTATTATTATTATTATTATTATGAAATGTTCCGTGACAAATCTTGTTTAATTACAAAATATCCAGCAGCAGGCTTCAATGCTAATAAAATTAAAATAAAATTTAATCTAGAAGACGAATACCTTACATGTAAAGCATTTAAGTGGTTCTTCCCTCTGAGTAGATCTAATACTCCGCATTTGGCATCTTGCCGATTTTCAATTTTTTTCTTGAAATTGTCGAGGAATTAACAAAATTCTCTAGAAATTGTAGCAAAGGTAGCAATCAGCAGTCGCTATTAGAGGGAAGTCGGAGCATTTGGATTTCATCCGATCACAAAGGAATGCGTAATATTGGTCGGCAGCCGCGTCCTTCGCACATTGGAACGGCTCTTTGAGGGCGAACGTTGCGCCGCCCCCTGCTCCTTGCGTTTCGCGTCACGTGTTCCCGTGCTCTAATAACTCGAGTGCGGAGCGAACGCCATTGCGCCCCTCGCATGCGCCCCTCGCATGCGCCCCTCGCATGCGCCCCTCGCATGCGGCCTGACGGGCGCCGCCGCGCCGCACACCACCGTGTACACAGGGCGGCGATGCCGCGAGGGGGGAGGACGCGGCAGAAGATAAAGGGGCGTGCTCGGGCGAAGGAGAGACGGAAGATGAGGGATGGGAGTGGGTTGGGAGGCGGTTGACAAGTTGGGAGCGGATGCGAGATGGAGATGGAGATGGCTGGATAGCGAAGGCCGGAAGCGAGGTCAACGAGACAGCCAAAGTGAGCGCGATTATTGAGTCGTAAAATGCATTGAGTTTACCTTCAGTATTATCAGTCATTGAGGCCACTTATAGTTATAGTCCACTTATAGTTCCCTGTTGGAAAAAAGAGGCTAATGGAGAAAAAATATGTTTTTTATCAATCGATATAATTTTGAGCTGTAAACACCAGAAGACACCACAAGAAATGACAGACTTGATCTTGGGATAACCGCTACCTCTGATGCACATTAAATTTCAACGCGTTGTCTAGCCTAAAGTGTTTGACGGAGAAAGCTTTACGTCATATTTTGTAGGAATTTTTAGAAAACTTTATTTACTCCCCATTTGAATTAGGTGTTTTTGTTTTTTTCTCCTTTTTTACTTTTTTCCCCTCCAAAGATACATATTCTTACAGCATTGGCGGTTTCGCTCATTGGTCAGCGTGCTCGCTTTCCATGACGCAACCTCGGGGTGGATTCTCGGTAGGGTAAGATGTGCGTTTTCCTTGCAATGTGCCGATATAAGCTGCTGTGTAACGATAAGAAAACTCACTTCTCAGGTTGAGAAGGCCAGAGATACGGCGTAGAGATCGCTGAGCCCTAACCACGCCAAATCACACAAGAGTTGACACGACTTTTTTAAAAATATTCGATAATGTTTTTGTTAAATCTTGACATAAAAAAAGAGACACATGTTTCTTTATTTACTTGAAAATTGATTATTTGTATAGTTAAACTCGTATTAAATCTTGGAATATTCGCGTGGAATATTTGGAATATTCGCGTTGCTATTTGCTGAATAGAAAAATTGATGGTACATAACATAAAAATTCCTGGTTTGTTTCATTTATTACTTTGATATGCGTGTTTTATTCCTGTGTAAATTACTTTCTCAAAAAATAAATATATCATTAAAAATTGTAATTATTTAAAAAAATGAAATTATTGTATGAACTCGCTCAGATAAAAATTTGAAAAAAATGTAGGCGTATTTCTTATTCAGTTTTCTCCAAAATACATCAAGAACAAAGTGGGCACTGAACATGTACAGATCTAAGTATGCGGGCGCGCGCTTCTTGCCCCTGCATCAACGAATTGCGGTTGATCAATCTTTGGTACAAGTGCCGAAAACAGTGATCTCTGCCTGATTAGGGTGTTATGAAATATTAGTTACTCATATGTTCACTGAGTCCCCAGAAGGGATGGGTGACAGCGAAACGCGACTATTACTTTTCGTCGTGTCAGCGAAACGACTTTTACTGCTGTGTCCCGTTGCGTCCTAGGGATGGGGTGCCCTCCTGACCTTGCTCGTGACACACACAGACTCAAGGGACTATCAAGGGACTTGAGTAAAATTTTCGGAGCATCAGTCATCATCCAATATGCATCTTATAAAGATAAGGGTGCTTGAGTTTGTTCTATGGATCGTGGGTACACTGTGCAACGAGTGGCGATCACCTTATGAGATGCGACAGATTTTTCAATCAATTTAATCTTTCTGATCACGATTTTTAGAAAACAAAATCTCGATGACGCGTAAACCACGATTTACTAGTGAAACTTGATTTAGAGGAGTCATTAGATAGGCGAGTTTGTGATTCATGTCGGAAAAAAGGGAGTTGGCTTCCAGAAGTGCTTGTTGTTAGTGAAGAGAGCGTCGAGATCAGTGGCTCTCGTGACATTAACGAAAGTAGCGGAAAGTCCAGTGAATATAGTGAAAACAGTGAAAATTAGGAAAATGACAATTGAAGCTCTTCAGATAGTTCAAGTATTTGCGAAGTGAATGTTGAGAAGATTAACAAGAGTTTAATTACAATAGGAGATATACTTGTGAAGAAAAAAATTAGCAACAAAAACAGTAACCCCATTAGAAATATCAAACAGTACAAAATGTTTCCACAGATTTTTTTTTTCATACTAAACATCCCTTGCCGTCAATGAAAAAATCAGACAAGAAAGACATTATTAGGATCAAAAGGAAACTTGTCGATTCCTTTCACTCAACAGATCACAGGACATTGAAAAATCAAATTTTGACCATTTTTGAAAGTTGGAGATACAATAAAATTAAACGACACTTCACAGCAAACAAACACGTGATAAAAGTGTCTAAAAAGTTGGATGAAGAAAATGAAATTTTGTCCAAATCTGAAAGTAAATTTGGTAAGGCATTAGAACTGCACATTGTGTCGAAAGATCAGGAATTCTAAGGTAAGTGAGTACAAGGTAAGGTAAGCGAGTTTTAAGTGAGTAATGAGAGACAAGAAAATTTCAAAATGTCAAGTCATAACGTGAGTCAAGAATCCGCCATTTAATAACCAAACACAAGCGTTAAGTTGTACTACCTCAAGAAGTACTTAAATTACTGCTTCATCGAAAGAAACCCATCGCTAGTAACGCAAGAAACGCGTCTGTTGCAGCTATCTACTGCACACTGGTTCGTAAAAAAGAAAAAAGAAAGATTGCTTAAAGTTACTGAGATCCCACTTACATTGTTTCAGGATTTGTCAACAATACTCTAGTGCGTTTATTAATATTTTTTTTAAAAAATTGCTCATCGATTTTACAAGAATATTCCATTTTATTTTTTTTAATTGAAAATTTAAGCAATTAAATGTTTCGCAAAATCTCAAAAATTAAACATGTTTTTAAGTTTCGAATGGAATTTTAACGGAGATTCGATAATTAGTGCATTCAAATATGTGGTATTTTTAAGTTGGTGATGTTTCCGAAAATAATAAAGTTAGAAAAAATAAAGAAATAGACATGTTATCTTATTTGATCCATGAAATAAATAGAAAAATAGAAAACAATTAAAAATATGATGTCAAATTTTGATCTTTTTTGTGCGATTTGACGTGGAATGGCTCCGCTACATGCTAACCGCATCCATGGCCGCGAGGCCGGGACGCTACTGGTGCTCGGGCTGCCGCGCCTAGTATAGACAGACATGTTTTTAGAGTGAATTTTTCTTATTCCTCAGACGAATACAAGTCTCTCTGGAAAAACTTTCACTATGTTTGTAGTTTTGTAAACTTTTTTCCTAAATTTGGTTAATTTAATTTGATCATTCGGGTTTGTGTGTGGAGAGAAATTTGTGGTAGAAGGGAAACGTGGTTTTATAATTTATTGTGGCTGGAAAAGGCTTTTTGGAAATCTGGATTGAATGCGAGAAAGATGATGTGCGCTTTGCCCGTGTTTGCAGGATGGAGTCCTGGGGCACATTGGAAGAAGAGAACAGAATTTTTCATATGCTAGTGAAATGAATTCGGATAGTAGTGGTACTTGCAATTCATGGTGGATTTGTGAGCTTGGGAATGAACCAGGGAGCTTTCAAATTTCTTCTTAGATACTGGTTTTGGATGCTTTGTAATACAGAAAGGTTCGTCGGTGCTATGTTGCTTCACACAGGGCGTGCATACGTCATAGTTGATCTTATCATTTTGTAAACGAGAAGCGCAGTTTCGGTACAAAGGGAAGATATTAAGTGGGTATACCTTAAATACTTTTGCACGCGGTTTGTGTGCTATTGATTGAATGAATGTGTCATTTCCTGATTAATCGTTTCTCTAGTACTTTACTAAGTACTTTAGGTACTTAGCAACAGTAGAATGCGGAATCCAGGGGACACCTGTGTTATTTATTTGTAGGAAAGTAGGGAAGGAGGAACGTTTCAGTCGGGCCTATGCCACGTTTTTAAGTGGAAATTACTCTATTCCTACAAGAAATTTAAAGAAAAAAATTGGAGCCATTGTTGAGAAAATTTAGAAAATGTCCGGGGTGTATATAAAGTACACCCATATTTTAAAGAATGTTTTTCAAAATTTCAAAACTTCAACTAGAGCCAGATGGACAGCGTTTTTTAATTTGGAACAAATCCTACGCATGATGTAGGTGCTAGTAGTATTCACAGACGGACTGACAGACGTTTTGTGAAAAAACACTTTTTCGGTGTCAGGGGACCCCAAAACGTGTATTTCCGTTGAAATCTCGAAATCGATTTTCCGTAGAATTACATAACGTTCACTATACTAAGTTTATTACTCCGTGGATACGAACCAGAGAGTAAAATAGAGATGCCAGGTTACCGACAAGGACATCCAATCTCCCCGCTTTTATTTATTTGCCTGCAACAAGAAATCTTTAGAAAAACCCCATTATGGATTAAACATAAATGAACAGAAACTCAGTAGCTTAAGGTTTGCGGATGAGAATATTTTATGCGACATCTACCACAGAGTTGGAAACAAAGTTGAATGAACTATCAAAAGAATGTCAAAAAACGTGCCTAATAATTAACGCAAAGAAAACAATAATGATGAACGGTTCATGTCCCCCCATTAATGTAAAGATTTAAATATAGAATACGTCATTGAATATCTATACGTGAGACAATGTCATTCTAAAACTGCCAGGAAAAATAAATTGAAACTGGAATCTCAAAAGCTTGAAAGAAATTGTGGGGTTTAGGTTTCATTCGGAACAGGAAAAAAAAAGCATGAAGAACAAGAAAACGATATTTGATTCCTGTACACTGCCAGTTATATTTTATGGGGCCCAGACATGGTCTCTGAACGCAAAAAAAAGGAATAAAAGGGAAATTTGTCAAAGAAAAATCAAAAGGAAAATGCTAGGAATCACACACCGAGACAGGATAAGAAATGAAGATCTTTGCAAGAGAACGAAATTAAAACATATATGTACAGAGGCAAGGAAAGTCAAATGGAGATGGACAGGTCACATAAGGCGAATAGATCCGAAGAGGTGGGCACATGGGACACAAGACTAGAGAAAAGGAAGGTGGGACGACAAAGAACTCATTGGTGCGATGAAATAAGAGCTACAGCCGGCAAGACCGACTATGATAAAGGCAAATGAAAGATAGAAGGTTGTAGAAACTTCTCTCATATAGTGAAGATAATAGGTGTGACAATTACATTGAGTGCAACGATCAATAATGGTCAGGAAAGTAGTCAATAGCAGCAAACAAGATGGACAGTGGTCAACAAATGAACAGTGATGGTAGTATAATGGGTAGTCAGTAAATAATAAGTGTACAATAATACGGCCAGTGACCAATTACATAGACAGTGGTCATTAACAATATGATCAGTCAATAATGTGAAGACGGGTCAATAATATAGACAGTGGACAATTCCCTCTGAATAAACGCTCTCCAGGACTAGCTCACCTGAAAACGGTCAATGTTGAACCACTCCACTTTTTAAGTGAGAGGCCTTGCCCAACATTGAGATCAATGGCATTATTATTTATTTATTTATAATAATTATATTATTATCATTATTATTATTATTATTATTATTGTTGTTATTGTCATTACTATCATTCACAATCACAAGAAAGACTAGTAGAAAGGTACTATAGAGAGACAATCAAATTTGCGTGACGAGCGTCAGCTCAAGAAATAAAATGTCTGCAATGAACACATGGGCTATTCCTGTAACGACTTATAACTTCGGAGTGATGAAATGGACAGATACTTTTTTATAAGCTTTGAGAGAAAATTGAGAATGGTGCTTACCAAACATCGACTCTATTATCCACACAGTTCAATACAGAGATTATATCTATCTCGAAAAAATGCAGGCGGAGGACTATTGAATTTGGAAGCACTATGTCGTCAGCAGGAAGAAAAATTATGTCACTATTTTCTGTCAGTTGGTACTCCACTTCATCAAGCAATTTGCTCTCAGGATAAAAACATCAGCGCATTAGAACAAAGATTTTCAAGAGATTTTCTATACTTCCCAGCCCAAGAGAACAAAGATTTTCTATACTTGAGAGCTCAAGATCGAATTATTGGTTGGAAGACAAAATAACTACATGGCAGGTTTATAGCAACATTGATTTCTGAGGATGTTGATCTAAAATGATGGCTGCGAACTACGGGTCTTTTCATATAAGATCAAGTTATTAAAACCAGAGCCCATCAAAATATGTTATGGGCCAACAGAATGAAAGCAAATACCGATTCTGAAAAACTATCAATGAATATACCGAACATAAATGCAATGGAATTGCAATGCAAAATGAAATGGAAATGCAACATAAATGCAATACTTGCAGTGACATAATAATGTGGCCAAAGTAATTCATCAGGCACTTGCAAAGAGATATCAACTAGTAGAACAAGAGCAGCCGAAACTCCAAGCCTGAGCAAGTTTTCAGTAATAATCTAGCAGGAATACCGTGAGCCAGCACAATTACAACCGACAGGATGGTTGAAGCAAACAGACCAGACAGTTTTATTTGATAAAATAGCGAGAACAGTTATGATTATTGATGTTGTAGATCCTACAGAGGACAACCTAGCGTCAACTGTTGTTGAGAAAAAACGCAAATACCAGCCACTAGCTGTTGAGTTGAAGGATATATACACGTTGCAGAGAGTGGATATTGTACCTATCATAGTATCGGCAAATGTAGTTACGAAGAATTGGTAGAAGAATGGAAAAAGTCTGAAGCTACAAGAAAAATATTTCGGAACTATGCAAAGGCCGTTTTATTGGGTACGACAAGCATCGCCAGAAAGTTTTTGGATCTTTAATGAGGTGGATAAAGGGCCAGGAAGTAAAGACATCATCAAAATCATCATGAATGAAGGACTTCATGAAGGTTGTTAGAACAGTATATGAGGAAGCTCTTCATTGTAGCGACTCCGTATTTTTATACAGACTTGAGCAGGAATGCTCCGACATTTCTTGAGAAGTGGAGGAGTAATAAAGAAGTGGAATAATAATATAGAATTAATAATAATATAATAATAATAATTAGAAAAAGAAGAAAATAACGAACGTCATTTTATTCTATTAAAATGCTTTTCATATAAGTAAATCGTGCTAGTTGCAGAACATATAGGCCTACCGTCACTCTTACCAAAATTTTCAAAGGCAAGTATAACTTCAGTAAGTATTAAAATCATTAGTATGTAATAGTTTTTTTGTTGATAGTGACTTTAAGAACTCAAAATTACTACAATAGAGATACTAATAGCAATTTTGGGCAATTCAGAATAAAAAGGTATGTTGGTGAAAATTTAAAATCTCCTAGCTATTTACTTGAATAAAATATTTTATAAAGCAAATTTGTAGAGAATTTTACAATCTTTAAAATTGTACATTACTATTTTTTGGGCTGGGATCAACCATTACAAAGTAATTACGCAAAAACCAAAAAATGCCCGACATTTTTTTTTGTTTTTGGCTAGCAAATCTTTTTTCGAAGTATTTCGATGTGGAAAACTTAGGGTTTTCTTACTAATAACAATATAAACAAAATAAGAACTAAAATCTTCTACCTCCCCTTTTGCTAGGTGTACCCCTTTTTGGCTCCCCGTCCACTACACTACACGTGGTGTAGCCAGAATTATTATTTTGTGGGTCCTTGATACTAAAAAATTGATTGAAGGCAAAACGTATCCACGTCTATCCGCCTGTGAACAATGCTAAACCGTTCAGTCGATTTTCTCCAAAATTGATATTTCCCTGTCGATCTGGCTGATGCCGCAGCCCCTTGAATTTGATACCGATATTTTAATTTTGGGGGTTTTACGTGAAGCCCATGGAACATTTTCCAAATTTTCAAAAAAATAGTTCAATCGCATTTAATTAAATTTTGTTGTTGGATAGTGTAAAGAACGTTTAAGAGTAGGTTTCATATACGTTAAAAACTCTGCAAAAAACTCATAACCGAATACTTTTTTTCGGCTAGAGATTTTTTCTTAATAAAATCTGTTCTTTAATGAAAGTTTTTGATATAAGGTCTTGTAGAATATTTCGATAATTTGAGTATTTGTCAGATTGTTTTGAGTAAAATATAGGCAGTTTTTAATTTTGTTTGAGCAATATCTTTTCTCAAAAACAGATCCATCGTTTTTGACTTTTGAATGTCTTTTTGTTGGATAGTCTGAAGGACGTTCAAGAAAATGATGCTGGTCTCATGATGCCTGAAAACCCTTCTTTTTCGAAAATTAATAATTAATAATTATTAAGTTTGTTCGGCGTCTTCCTACAACTACAATTATAAAGGTACATTGTGTGTGAAATGAAATGTATTCATCAAAACTGATCTTCAAATAAGATCAAGTTCAATTTTTCAAAAACATGAGCAACAAAAATATCCAAACATATATTTTGCGTCAAACATAGACAATTTTTATTTTCTTTACACTATATTTTCTTAAAAATCGCACATGTTTGGATTATTTGGGGATTATAGATAGTCTAAAGGACACTTAATTAGATAGCATAATAGCCGATCGATACGAGGGTCATGTTCGTTGAAATCTCTGGTTTTGCCAGAATTTGAAAAAGAAATTTAAAAAATATTCTGCCTCTTCCTACAACTACAATTGTGTAGATACAATACTTTTCGTCTAGAATGAAATCAAGGGGTGATCTCAGCATTTTCTCAACGGATCAGTGAAACTGGACAAAAACCCGATCGAGATGGGAGTCATTGACCCGGAAACTGAAGTACATTGCTTGTTACAGACATTTAAGTCTTTTTAAAAAATTATACAATGCAAATGTACACTTATTCATTATTCTTTATCATTGTATTGTTAAAGTAAACATTAGTTTTCTTTTTGACGATCAGTATAGTCTCTAATTGTATAGAAACAGTTTTGCACCAGAAAAGATTTTACTTTTAACTTAAATTTGTGTACCAATTTCAACTGTTTAATTTCATCTGGCAATGCGTTGTAAAGTAACGTAGTACATTTGCAAAATACACGCAACGAGCTGCATGAAGGCTGACAGAATTAGAAAGCATTCTGAATGCATTCTGAATCAATGTGCAAATAATGAGCTTAATTTAGTGTATTTAATTCTGTATATTTGATGTTTGATTGAATTGAGAGACCTAGAAATTTTGTTACCTTAACATCAGCTAATTGCATATTGTTCATTTTAAATGGAACATACGATAGCCGATTTCAAACGCAAAATTGGATTGAGACAGTTTTTCCTTCATCAACTATTAATTTGTTATTACAAAACCAATTTGAAACTTAAAAAATTAAAATTTAAAAAAGAAATACCTAAAATACTTTAAATACGGAATAAGAAGATAGTTTAGAACGAAGATAGTTTCTTTTTGCTTGATTCCATTAGTGAATGCGCCTCGTTGAAACAAAAAATAATGTTCTTTTCAGCTGTTGAATTTTATTCTTTTCATTTTTAAATGATAAATCTAAATCATTAAAAATGATGCACAATTATACGACAATAAAACAAAAAAAAATATTGTTTATAACCCTAGTTTATGTTCATCCACGTCAGTTGAACGACTGTTTTCCTTTGCAGCTTTTATACATTCGTCAACTAGGGGTTTATTGTCTAAGAGAAATTGTGGTAAAAAAGTATTACATAACTACTCCTAAAGGTGAGAAAGTGCGTGCTTTTTTATCACCAGAAGTTCTTAATACATTTCCCGATAGAACGCTTGAAGAGAAGACCTCACAAAGACTGACATAACAGTTTCTGAGCGAAGAAATCGAATAGTCTATTTGGGAATTCTGTGAACATTTGTTACATCTTGTAAATATTATGTGAAGCATGCATCATAAAAAATATATTATATCAATTAAATAAGCAACAAAATACTTTAAAAATGACGGAAAAAGGTAAAAAATTACTTAATAGTCGAAAACGATGACAGATTCATAACTAGTGGTTCTAGAGAATGGCACAGACTACCTCGAATTAAAGTTTCCTAATTTCCTTGGTAAGGACTGGCTTTACGTCTTGCCCCATTTTCATTCCAGCTACCATCTACCGACTCCCAAAGCACTTTCTTTTTACATTTTCTCAACTTTTCACATTTTTAATACTGACACCGAAATATTACTTCAATAATATTAAAGAAGAGTAAAATCGCGTTTTAAATAGAAATTTTCATTGAAAATTTTGAAGCCGCTTTTAAGAAAATGGCGAATAAACAATTACCTTAAGTGCGACATTTGAAGCTCTTTTCACAGGAATCCCCTGAGTTGTCAAAACCATCATTGGAAGTCATTTGAAGCACTTCCACTCACAAATACAATAATGTATTCAAAACGATGGAAATGTGCAAATTAACGACGTGAGAGATATTTAAAAAAATTACATTTGTGTAATTTTTGAAAAATCAAAATGATACGCCAAAATAAACTGAACGTCATATTAAACAGGACAATCAGACGTATCCATTTTAAAATTTGGAGCCATTTTTGAGAAAATGGCGTTTTAGCGTGTGTAAAAATGCGAAGATTTTAGCTCATTTTCACAGTAAAATTGTTTTTTCGATTAACTGTATTTACCATTATTTAAAACACATGTACTCATAAATATAATACTGTGAAGAAATCGCCTCAAAAGTAAGTATTACCGATGTGAGAGATAAATAAAAAAAATACATTTTTGTAGTTTTTGAAAAAACAAAAGAATAGAGCAATATGGTGTTTAAGTCATCGGACAGGGTGCATTTGGTACCTCTACCAAAAATGTAAAGAAAAAATTGGAGCTTATTTTGAGAAAATCTTGTTTTTGTAAGTTCTTAAAAATGCAACTATTTTACGCTCAATTCCAGGAAAAGTACTAAAATTTTCAAAAATATGTTAAATTAAAATTATAAATTAAAATTACAATATATATAATAACATAAATTCAATAATATAAATAATAATATAAATTCAATAATAAATAATATAATTTAATAAATAATATTCAATAAATAAAACAATAAAACTAATTAATATAAATTCAATTCAAAATAAAAACATCATATAATAAATTCACAATCCAAAATTTGGAGCAAATGAAAAGAAAATGTTCATAAAGGAATGGAAATGGAAAAAATGGAGTTGTTTATGTTGTTGCTAATGCCACCACGGCCTTGACTGACATGTGTCAATGTAATGCTCAGTGCAGGGAGAGCAGACGAAGATTATTGGTAAGGATAGAAACAACTGTTTCTTGGATCATGAAGTTGGTTGCAGAAGATCGGCGTGATCAGGATCTTATTGATGATGATTAGTAAGATCATTATGATTTCAGTGGTGGCGGTGATAGCTTGGTGGTGGCTGTGGCGGTGGTTGTGGTGATCAGTGCTACGTAACTCGACTTTGGCACGTTCGTTTCTGTAATTAACGAAACAACGTTCATTAATGGAGCGAACATAGTTTATACGACAAGTCGGAGAAACTTTAATTATCTCTAAATATTATATAGAGCTCTAATAATTTAAATTATTTTTTTCTTACCATTTGAACTTTCACATGCAAAAATTTTGTTTGCGAAATGAATAGATGAACAGATTTGAGCCAAAAACGTTATCTACATAACGTAGCTATTGTATTAGAATATCTGCTGCAGATGGAAGGCGGGCTTTTCATTCGCATGAGATGATGAGTTAGCGAGGAATCAAGAGGATCACCTGGATCTATTTAAATGCATGTGAAGGCTGTTGACCGAAAACAGTGGCAGTGCGAAGAGAATGGAGCTCTACTCAACGTCCTCACATCCATTCAGTCTTCTCCATCACAGTAAAGCCAAATAGCGAATAAAAAGAATTATATCATAAATAATTTGGTTATTGGTCTGTAGAGAGGTGTTGTTGGCATTCGAAGTATTCTAATTAACGGTATCGTCTTAAACAACATTTTTATTAATACAAGAACTGCTCTCAATGGCTTATCCATCATCAACAGATAAGCTGACTGGGAGTCAGAAATTCAAGTACTGATTATAATCTGTCAAAAACTGCTCAAGGAATAAACAAAAGAAATTGTTAAATATCATATCATTTATTCCAATAGGAGACTAGTTTTCATAGATACATTTTTGGCTTGTTTAGAATGTGATGTACTTTATGGAAGAGTTCAGTTGGGATATGCAGCCTTTTGACCCGCGGTGTGGGTACTGATGGTGTGAACTTTGCCGTCGACTATAATACAACGACGTACTGCTCAACTACGGTGCACCAAAGTAGCCACACACTACAACAGTAGTCTCGCAACAAAATCGCTCCTCTGCGCGGTTCACAATTGGTTAATTAGTCGGTCGACAGCTTGCATACGGTGTGACAAATACTATATAGCACTGTTTTGAGTATTTCTATGTGGCACCCTCTGCACATTTTGAAATCTTCAATTAATTGACATATTATTCAAAACTACAGACAAGAATTTTCTTTAAAGAAATGTCAAACAAAGAATAGATAAAAATTTCTAAATTGCAACCACCTCTTAACTTCAGAACACAGAAAAAGAGTACGGATTAGAGATATTTAGATCATTAGTAAGGTCAACAATAACTTATGTACGCCTAAGAAGGAAAAAAGCATGGCTCCAAGTGATTTTAAACCTTCATAAGTCAACTAATATAAAATTTTAATGAAAATCATCAGAGCAACATGATCAATTCAGAGCGTTGAGACCTCAATGTAAATCACCTTTGTAAAGACCTCAAAATAAATCACCTATGAAAGTGGTCTTCTACGTTTTTGAACAAAAAGATTTCAGTTTTGGTGAAACACTAGTGAGCCGCGTTAATTTAGTAATAACAAAATAAAATGACACGTAACAAAAATAACTTCATAATTATATTATTGTGTCTAGTAATTTCTTAACATTATGTGGCCTCATTTTCTTTTGCCTTTCACTTTGCAACATTAATTAATAACACTAAACACAGTAATTTGCTTGATAAGATTTGATGAATATCATACATGCATATGGTTTCGTTATATAGCCAGGAACTCGGGAAAAGCAACTAAATTAGTAATTTCCAATGCATGCAGCAATTAAAAAAGAAGGATGCAGTCTTCGTCCACGTGAGTGCTGCCCATGGATCCGTTTGATACCCAGCGACTCGCGAACAGTTAAAAAACAATGAAATAGTTTCCACCTTGACTAAAATTGCATAAATTTGATTCTGTCAATCCGCCTATTGTCACAGATGAAGTCTTTGACTGAATTCTCACATTAAGTTTGTAGACAAAGCTGACGTCATACGGTAACAAGGTTCCAATGAAGATGACGTCCAGCATTAGTATTTACAATTCACATGTTGCGTTATGCAACAGGAACATTTTTTATATTCTTGGCAAGCAAAGAACTGTTGTACTGTATACATGCTATTCTATTAGTACTGGTAATAAGTTATTGTAGTATTCGTTAAGAGTGTTTTAGTAAAAATATCTGATTTATGTGGTGTTATACGAGAATACTTTGTTTGTTGTTCTTAGAAAGTAAAATCATTTTGTGAGATTTTGTTCAGCAGCATTTTTGCTGCTGCAGGCTACTAGTAAAAAGTAAATGTAAAAAAAGAAAGGCAAGTGCTTCCGACCCACTGTTGTTCGCATTCTCTTCGCGCCGTGGCGGAGAAGGGCGCTGCTCTGCTCGCTCCGGTTGTTCCGCAGCCCGACGCGACGCATGGTGGGGCGGAGCTGGCTCCGCTCCTTTGCGCATTGACGTTCTCTTCCCGTTGCTTCCTTTTTCCACCACACTCCACTCGCTCACCTTTTACTCGCGTTCCCAGTGAAAGTGGAACTGTTGCCGGCTAACGCTGCGAACGTGCTAACGAAAATGCTCTGCTATTTTGTCTCTGTCTGGAGATAGCCGCGCCCTTGAAAGAAATGCAGACGTCAGATTACCATCGCCTTAGCACAAGAAGAACCCCTCCCTAATTCATAAAAATCATTCGCCACAATTGTCCACAAAACACACCCTTCCACTTCTAAACAATACATGCAAACTTCCCTTAGTCAAGTTATACAAGTATGAAATTTTAAAAATAGTGAAGGGTTATACCGAGAACTGCATTTGCCTGAGGATGGCCAAGTAAATTCATTGTATGATAACATTGTACCCGTCAAAATCCCCGAAATATGAAAGTCGAACGGGAAGAAATAAATTTAAAAAAATGAAGAACGTGGCAACAGGTTCACTAGCTTTTTTCAGGATTATGCGCACCTAGACTTTCCGTTATGCATTTATTACTCCTCTTTATTAATACGAAGCTTTCAAGTCGCAAGTTAGTATCAAAGTCTGTGTGGAAACTAACACCAATTGTGAAAAAAGTCAGATGAGTCAGATCATCCGTCACTTGTGCAGACAGTTACATGTGCTTAGACAATATTTATCTTCTAGCTTTTTAACTGGCGTTTCTCATGAATTTATTTTTAACCATCAATTATTAAACAAACTCGCCCGCCTTGACCTCCGTCCCCTGGATCTTCGTCCCGCAGCCCCGTCTCCCCCTCCAGCTCTTTGCTTCGCCCTGTAGCCCGCACCAGAGACCGGCGAACGTGGCTCGGGGTACCAACTGACGTCACTGCAGTACCTCTGACCTAGGTTCGAGTCCCGACGGTGGCAGGATTTTCGACACTACCTAGATAGCTAGGTGGAGCTTTTTCGCATTCTATCGAGGGGCTGCTCCCATCAGTAGCGGGCGAATATCGGAGCAGAACCTTAACACACGGACCACGGACTGCATTTCCTTTAGGCTGTCCTCACGCCTTACGTACACACTCACTGCCATGCCATACACCACAACGTATGTCGCGAGCTTAGAACTTGTCCCGACGGAGACGGTGCCTCGCTGGTTGGAGATGCTTTATTGGGGAAAATCCCCTCAAGACGATGAAGGTCGGCACCGTATCTTGCCACCAAGTGGGGGAATATCACCGCCCTCTCCCGCGATGAAAACATGCCCTACACTTACGAGACTAATGACTTTAGCAGTTGACTCACCCGGAATCCCGTCAATCAAATCCACCCGCACCATTGTTCTCAAAGCTCTGCTCCCTCTGCTCGCACCGCCCGCACCGCATGCTCTACTCGCACTACACACCCCTCAGCGGATAAAACTCACATTAAGTACGGTACAGTCAAATTTTCATGTTCTCAGAACTACCGTGTGGAAAAGACGTACGGATATGAACATTTCACTTTCTGAATTTTATTCCCATAGAATGACACGTAATAAAGTACATATGTTAAGTCCAAAAACGCGGTATAAATGAAATTTCAAAGGAAATACTTTTCTACGAAAAATTATTATGATTGTGTGCGCGAAAAATTATGTTTATATGCATAGAAAAAGAAATTCAACAATTCTAGGGTCGTAATAAATATTAAAAATTGTCTGACGTTAGTAAAAATAGAATTATTCATTTCATTGGAAATGGTGAATATTTTCCATTGATATTAAGACTTGATTTTCTCTGTGATTCTTCCCTTTCGCAGAAATGTAATAATGAATATAAAGTTCATGTAAGTATTAGAATATTTATTTATTACAAGGGCAGTTAAACGTAAAACTATACATTGTTATTAGCGACATCATCTGATGTTTGGTAATGAGGATATAAGACGTGTTATTCTTATTGGCTATTATCTCGAGTAAGACATAATTTATGCTCCCTACAGGAAGAAATTGAAATGCGGTTAAATCTTTTTAGGGACTCTGAACGTTCGTTAGACGTACAGCTGAAAAACACATTTTTCAAATTATATGTGGTGGATTTGTATCGTATACATATGGTAAACTGCTGTTTACTAGGGAAGGTATTTTGAAAGGCTTCCGTTCGTTATACATTGTGTAGGGATCCTATGGATTGGCGTATGTCTGCAACTGAAAATTAGTAGATCGGGTATCCGAGGTGCGAGTACTTACAGTTGTGGCGTCATTGCCGGGGCAAGAATTCACATATAGAATTTTATTCCAGATATGCTCAGACATCCGAATCACAATTTTACAATATGTACAACAAACAATAGACTGACCCGTTACAAGGAGGAACATTTCCTGGTCACCACAACCGCTTGCCTGATTAAATACTACTCCTGCGGTGTGATGCACCTTTCCTTCTTCGTGCGCATACAAGCGAGTATGCCGCACCTCGCGTCTCGACGCATGCACGCCGGCTCCAGCCCCTTGCCTCCGTAGCCTACTCTTCTAAGTGCCACACGTCGCGCACCACTCACACGACGTCCTACGGACGAGCCCAAGAATCAGAAGTAAGATTTTTGTCTGGAGTCCGCTTAAATACTTTCTGGCCCGGCTGACGGAACTGCATCATCTAGCCGTTTCCGCATCCGCTTTTCCACCGCCAGCAAGCCGATGGGGTCTACAAGCCTGCCCCCGTCACGGCCCTACACCTGCCCTACGTCACGGCCGCTCTGCTGGGGTGCCTCCCGTACGCAGCTCGAGCACAGTTTTTTCCCGTCCAAATATACATCCTTTCCTTTGTTCCACTAGGCGTCCTTTCGCAAAGCGCTGCCCGCTGTCGCCCCCTACTTCCTTGTGCGTTTCATGTGCATGAAATGCACGTAACTAGTAGTTTGAACAAGGCTACTGTTATGACGCTTCAAACTCTTCTATACTCTCCCTGGAATTTTCGTCGCAGTTGCAAACAACGCAGAAGGAAAATTCCACAAGTGTGAAAATCCTAGACCGACCGGCTCACGCCTGACCTAACTCATACACAAATAAATAAACCAAACAGAGAAGGCCCTACTAACCTACCTCATTGACATTTTTTTCACACATTCTAAATTGTACTTGTAATATTAAACATCTTGACGTACCGTCTCTCTTATGCCTGTTTAAGACTTTTCAACTTACGGTGTGGTAACCTCAAATAACCATACTATGTTCCTTTTTCATTTATAACTAAATTTTTGAATTAAATTAATTTTGTACAATACAACCACCACCACCAAATGACACAAGCAATATCACCAATATAACTCTAAAACATTACATCAATAAACATTCAAAAGCAGATATAGTTCTCTACACCCAAATTGACACACTAACAACAAAAGTTAATGATATTTGCTGGAAAACTGTTCTTCTTAGGTTTCTTGGAAACATTTTACCCCATCTTGGCACCACACAACAAACATCAAATTCACTTATACTTCATTCTTATTGCACTATTTGTTTTGCACTGTGTTCCGGTGTTCTCGGCGCACACATACCATCCTTGCCGGGTGCAGTGTGCCCCTATGCAACTCTGGACACTGTATGGTGCTCATTTTTAAACACGCTACTGAGAATGTAAGCATTTATGTTCAATGCCCCTTTCGTATGGCCCCTTTCCGAATGGTTAATTGCTGTACCGCCACAGACCACCTAAGCAATCTGGGATTATTCCCTGCATTCTGTTGTAACCAAACTAACGGTTTATGGTCCGTTTCTATCTTTAACAACACATTTCCGTCTAAATAGTAATGCAACTTCCCTAAACCCGAAATTATGGCAGCACACTCTTTCTCCGTGGTGCTCCATTTCAATTCCCCGCCTGGGAAATTTTTACTGAGAAAGAGAATCGTATTTTCATTCCCCTCCTGATCTAATTGTGATAATACAATGGCTACTCTCCTAAGTGCCGCATCGCATTGTAGTAAAAATGGCTTAATAAAGTCAGGTGCATGTGTAACTGCCCCCTGATACAGTGCGTCGCGATGCTGTATAAACGAGTTCTCACAGTCTTGCGACCACTGGATTTTTCCTTGCCTGTTTGTGCCCCTCAATAGATTAGTGAGTACAGCTGATTTATCCGAGAAATTTTTGATGAATCGTTTATAATATATCAAACTCATAAATTTTCGGATTTCCTTTTTTGTAGTAGGCCGGAGATATTGTTTTATCGCTTGTACTTTGGCTTCATTTGGTTTCATCAAAACACTGCCAATCTCGTCTCCTAAGAACGTAACTGATTTCTTAGGGAACTTATATTTTGCCGGTTGCACGTGTAAATTGGCTTCACGTAACTTTTGGAATACGATTCTGAGATGTTGGCAGTGATCTTCCCAGTTGTCACTAAAGATAGCAATATCGTCTTTGTATGGAACAGCGAACTCCGCGCAATCTTCCAGTAATATCTCCACAAGCTTACTGCAAACATATGGTGCATTTTTTATGCCAAAAGGCATCCTGAGGGGTTTATAACCCTAATTTTGTCGTAAAGGTGGCATACCGTTGGGCTCTATCGCTCATTGGGATATGCCAAAATCCTTTACATAAGTCAGTTGTGATTATGATTTTGGTCCTTGCAACTGTTTCATTACGCTCGGCTAAACTCGGAAGCGGAAAATATTCAGTTCCAATAACCTGGTTTAACTTCCGTAAGTCAATGCATGGCCTGGGTTTTTTCCCGGGTGCTTCCATCAAAATCATGGGGGATGTGAAGTCAGGATCTGAAGGCTCATCCCTTAGCATTTTCGTGATTTCATCCTGGAGGATTTTAGTTTGGCGAGGCGATGTGCGGCACGGCGCGCTCCTGCCCCTTGCATTTTCGTCCAGCAACTCAATGTCCATCTGAACCGTTTAAGTGAGCCCTGGCCTATCAGAAAGGATGTCCCTAAACTCAATTACAAGCTCTCTCAGTCTTTCACTTCCTTCCTGTTCCATTTCCGTACATGTGAGCATTGCATCTACATCAAATTCCTCCGGTCCTAACCTTAGGGCGTATTTATCTATTCCATCCTCCACAAAATCACCTATTTTTCTTGATTTACAATAAAGTAAATAATAAATACTCACACAATAATAAATACTTTGTCCTTTGTACGTATTCTTTGATCTTATTGACATGATATACCTTGCCTATACTTTTGTTCGGCATTTGAATGACGTAATTCATGTCAGACACCTTCTCTACAATCTCTCCCGGTCCTGTCCATTGCACAGATAATTTACGAACCTTGTTCGGAGCAAATACTAAAACCTTGTCTCCTAGATTAAAGGTACGTATCACAGCATTCCTATCATACCAGGCTTTTCTTTTCACCTAAAGTGCCGATAGTTTTTCATGAGCTGAGTCTCTAATCACCTTCAATCTATTTACCAGGCGAAATATATACTCCGTTACTTCGCTACTTTCCGCCTCAAATCCAGAGATATTCTCGTAAAGCAACGCAATAGGAGTCCTTAAATTTCTCCCGAATACTAATTCTGCAGGTGAGAATCCAAAACTTTCATGGAAACTCGTTCTTAAAGCGAACAGTATCGCCAGAATCTGTTTTCCCGCCAGCAAGCCGACGGGCTCTACAAGCGTGCACCCGTGGCCACCTACGTCACGGCCGCTCTGCTGGGGTGCCTCCCGTACGCAGCTCGAGCACAGTTTTTTCCCGTCCAAATATACATCCTTTCCTTTGTTCCACAAGGCGTCCTTTCAGCAAGCGCTGCCCGCTGTCGCCCCCTACTTCCTTGTGCGTTTCATGTGCATGAAATGCACGTAACTAGAAGTTTGTACACGGCGACTGTTATGACGCCACACAGTGACAGATTTTGGGCATAAAGGCTCTGCTGGGATGACAATTCAAGACCCGATCGCTTACCAAGGGAGTCTCCACCATTTCCTTATGACGCTATCAGAACTACAGCGAAGAGTTATCCTGAACACCCGGCAAATAGACGGCACGCGATCTTTTCCTACTTCCGTACTCCCATTCTCGTAACTGAGTGACAAACCTATCCCCGTGAGCGGAGGTCAGAGGATCGAATTAGGATGTAGCACCGTATAAGAAGTAGAAGGTGATAGAAGAGGTGGTCAACGTTGAAGGAGAGAGGAGAAAAAGAAGGATACTGACAGAAAGTAACAAAGAAATAATTAAAGAAGAAGAAGAAACGAAATAAAAGAAGAATAGAAGATAAAAAATTGAAAGAGTGAGGAGAGAACTGACTGAAGTAACAGAAGAAGAAAAAGGAAAAAAAATAAGAAGAGAAAAAGGACACAAAAGAGAGACAAAGAAGCGGACGAAAGGACTTGAGGAGAAGAAGAAGAAGGTAGAGATGTACCTAGTGCTTGAGCTGATTCATACATTCTCCACTGGCGTGCCGTGAGAGCGCCCCGCGCGGTTGGAGACGGTGCCCACGCCGCACGCGCGCGCCATGTCCGGTTGCATGCCTTCCACCCGCCCCGCCACACCCCGACCGCCACCCTCCAGCCCGGCCCCCCGCGCGCGCCCCGTGACTAACGAGCCTTTCTCTCCCACCTCCCCCCTGCTGCACCGTGCACCGCCGCCCGTTGCAGCTCTGCATTTATCACTTTTTCTTTCTCGTATACGTGCGTATATACGGAGTAATATACGAAGTATAAGGAAAGTTATGTAATGCTGAGGAAAAACAGAAAAAAAGCAGATATGCGGCGGAAAAAAATTCATTGCGGGGCTTTGGTGACGAAAAAGATCGTAAAACCAATTGCTAAATTAAGAGAAAAAATCCTCTAACACGTGGCGTAGTCAGAATCCCTGTTTTGTAAGTCCTTGATGCCGAAAGTCCAATTGAAAGCAAAACGTCCGTCTGTCTGTCAGTCTGTCCGTCCGTGTGTCCGTCTGTCTGTCCGTGTGTCCGTCCGTTGGCATATGTGACCACCCCGGGGACTTGTCCCCAGATCTGTAATAGTGTGGAGTATTAGGCCACACTGGGTTTCTCTGTCTCTCTGTCCGCCCGTCTTTCCATCCATCTGTACGTCCGTCTGTCTGTGTATGTGAACAACACTAGCGTCCACAATATGCATAGGATCTTTTCCAAATTGAAGAAACCCATGTCCATCTGGGCTGAGTCGAAGCTCTGATGTTTGGAAACACATTCATTAATTTTTGGGGGTACTTTATATGACACCCCCGGACATTTTCTAAATTTTCTCAAAAACGGCTCCAAATTTTTTCTTAAAGTTTCTTGTAAGAATAGAGTAAAATACATCTATAAAAGTGGCATAGCTCCTATTTTGACGGTTAACTCTGAATTTTCGAAAATTGCCAATGTTTAATTTTTTTTTGGCGTCTTCCTAAAACTACAAAATAGAAGATAGTGATTTTTCCGTCAAATGAAATTTGTTGTCCATAAATATTCTTTCATAAGGGTGATGTAGATTTTTCAAATATTGAATAGTTTTCATGCAATAGCGCAATTTTGAAAAATTACAAAAACAAGTTTCTCTCAAACATGGTTCCAAATACTTTTTTTAATTTTTAGGAGGGTTAGTGCCAAACAAACCCTATACGATGACATAGACGTCTTATTGACCTATTGTTTTGTTTTTTAATTAGAAAAATGTAATTTTTTGACTTGCCTCCGACATTAGTAATATTCGTTTCACCAGAAACCTGTTGAAATTTTGAGAAACTTTATACGATATAATTTAGAGCACATGTACTCAAATACAATAACGTGCAGAAATAGCCTCTAATGTAAATATTGTCGACGTCAGAGACAAGTGAAAAATTTCCATTTTTGTAGATTTTGAAAAAACAGAAGAATAGAGCAATATGGCATTTATGTCATCGTTTGACACTAACACTACCAAAAAAATAAAGAAAAAATTAGAACCGTTCTTAAGAAATTCTTATTTTTGTTATATTTTAAAATTGCAAATATTGCGTGCAATACTGCGCAAAATCTACTAACATTAAAAAAAAACCTACATGACGTTAATGAAAGATCTATTTATTGACAACAAATTTCATTTAAAAATTTAATTTTTTTAAATTTTAACTATTATTTTCGCAAGAAATTTAAAGAAACTATTTCTGGCCGCTTTTTGAGAAAAGTTTGAAAATGTCCGGGGGTTTTCATGTAAAGTATCCCCAAATTTTAAAGAATGTTTTTCAAAATCTCAAACGTTCAATTAGAGCCAGATGGACAGGTTTCTTCAATTTGGAAATTATCGTACGCATGGTTTAGGTGCTGGTGGTGTTCACAGACAGACGGGATGACGGAAGGACGGACGGACGTTTTTAAAGAACCGTTTTTAGGTATCAGGGGATCAGAAAACGTGTATTTCCGTCGAAATCTGGAAATTGATTTTCCGCAGCTTTCTCTACTCTTCATATATTACTCCATATGTACTCTCTCAGCCTGAATCAGTGAAAATCTACTGATCGACAGTGACTATTCACTGATTGTGTCAGTTATAACCCTTCCACTGGCAACCAGTGAATTGAACTGAACAAATCAGTGAAAAACGGATCCACTATTTGAATCAGTGAAACTAATTAAACCAGTGGAATAAATAGCTGTTGCAATCAGTGAAAGTAAGGCCTTACTTATTTGAATCAGTGAAGTATCACATCACTTCTCTAGTACTGTAATGCACAAACCCAAAAATCCTACTACTGAGAAATCACTGTATTGCTTTATACAAATGCTTCAAAAACATAAAAATTTAATAAATACAATACAATAAATTTATATCTGTATTTGAAGTATTTTCCCCTTGATTTCTCAATAGTAGGATTTTTGGGTTTGTGCAGTATAGTACAGGAGTAGCGACATGTGTAAAGAAAGTCAAAGTTAATTAGGCACAAATTTATTGAAAGATTTTATGGGAAAACGATCTACTTGAACAGCAATGTCTAACTATTAACTACAAAACAAATACAATAAACATGTACATATTGAGTATGGCAATAGACATTGATTCACTCAGAATCTTAAGTAAAAAAAAGAAAAAGAGAGAGTGATAGAGAGAGAGAGAGAAAGAGAGAAAGAGAGAGAGAGAGAGAGAGAGGGGGGGTAATCCAGTTCATTTATTGTCTTCAACATTATCACATAGAAAAAAACTGTCCGATGTTATGGTTTAATTCCTAAAGTCACATTATCCTTGGGGTAGGGAGACGTTACGTCATTTACTTACAAAAAACTGGCTTTTCAATGAAAGGAATACTGGTAAAGAGATATGTTGGAATTAAAGTAATTGTAAAGGGAAATACTGCCTTTTTAAGTGATATAGGACAATACAAGTCATTATTTAAACCAATGAAAAACATACAACCCAAGAAAACCGATGTTCAGAAACTTTTTGAAACTCACTATGGAGAAAAAATGGCCTGCAGTTAGCACTCTTTATTTTATGTACATATTATTGACAATTCTGGTGACAATACAACAATTTCTGAAAATAAAGGGGGGAAGAAAGTAGGGAAAGAGAGAACTCTCATAATTTAAATGTACATGAATATATTTCAATGCATTTGTGTGTGAATTTTACAATAAAAATAAATAAAGGACATATTAAATCTGTCAAAATTTATAAAGTAAAAATACAAATAAACATTTGATATATTACAAGTATTTGGCAAGTTTTATGGCCACTGAATCAACGTCCTCTGCTAATTATAATTTTCATAATTAAAATCAACAGCATAGCCAAGCTTAAAATTGGAAATGTTAACAGCACTGCATGGCTTTGTTTCTATTTCGTATATACATATATATGTATACACATACATGTATAAAGAAAACAAAGACTATTGTGTGTCGTTTCCTTAAAATTCGAATCTGCCATGTTACCGAACAAATGACTGATAGCTGGGACCTCAATGGAGAACACCTGGCGACTGATTTCGAAGACAGGAAGACAATTGATGAATGATGGCATGTGTCAAGAAGCGCACGTTCTAAGTGATTAATTCACCTGAAGTAAAAACTTTAAAAGGCTTACCAGATGAACTCCAAAACACAAACCTTCACAAGAAAATAATTACCTCACATATATTTAGTAAGGTAAGAAATACTCTAGAAAAAAAAGACATCAATTTCGAAAAGTCTTTCTTTATCAGAAAATCTATCAAAAGTATATTTGGACGAAGAGGAAAATTTGTAATTTTACAACTACTACATAGAAGAGATTGCAGAGGAAAAAGTTGAAAAATCTACATCGAGTACCTCAGATGAAACAATTGAGAAACTTTTAAAGAAAGTTTTAGAAGATAAGCAACAAATATCTGAAGTAAAAAATTTGAGAAAATTTGCCAATGATTTTATTATCGATATATTTAATGGAAGAAACTCAAACGCATGCCAATGGATAAACAAGTTTGAAAAAGAGTGTGAACGCTCTTTTTGGAAAGAGAAATTCTAAAATTTTTCCTTGACAATTCAAGCGCAGATTGGTACTCAAGTATGATTTTGAAAAATACAGTAGAATCAGAATGGAACAATTGGAAAAAGAACACAAGCATCAAAAAGAAATAGGAGCTCTACTAAAACAAGATGACAAAAATGGGGATAATAAGCCAGTGGCAAATTTAGTGAATCTCAAAAGGAAAAAAAGCAATTTACCTCGAGTGCTTAGTAGAGGCTGTGAAATATTGGCAACATTGGCTACTTGAAGATAATTTTTGGTACACTCCTTTAAAAAATTTAAATATAAAAGCAAGGACAGATGAAGAACTGGGCGATATTACATACTATCTGTCCCAATACAATTTTAAAGTTAAATATAATCCTGGAAAATTAAACCAAGAGGCTGACTGTTTAAGCAGGCATCCAGTTCTAGAGCCTGATGAAAATTCAGATGATGTATTAAAAATTGTAAACCTAGTGGACTTAGAAGACATAAAAAAGGATCAAAGAATATGCACAGAACTACAAAACAATAAGAAAAAACTAATATTCAAAAATGTAATTTATTATTAAAATAAAAAAGAAGAGAAATAAATCTTATCAGAAGAATTTAGTAAAATATTACTAAAAAATGTACACAATACTTATTGTCACCTAGGGAGAGCACAGATAATAAATAAAATATCACCATTCTTTATTGCGAAAAATATAATAATACATAGGGAACGGATTTTATTGTAATAAACAATGCAAAATATGTACATATATACGTGTATATTTTTTCCAAAATATGTAAGAAATAATAGAAAATATGTAAAATAAAAATTCATTATTGTGATTAAAATTGTTCTCTACAATTTCTTCTCTCTTCGACCACAAAACGTCGCCGATCAGTCCTTAATAAGGATCCGGAGTGGATGAAAGTAGGTTCTACCTTTACTGAAGTAATTGTACTCTAAACGTCACATATAAGAATTTTATTCGAAATATAAAATACTTTCATAGTATATTATTACAATGTTTACGAGGAGCCGGTGAACAAGTGAATAGTAGTCCCGTGTAGCGAGTGATGGATCCCAGGAAGAGGGGGTTCAAAGGTATACACTCATCCCTCCAAATCGAACAACGAGATAAGAAAATTAACTGTAAAAAATATTTGTTAGTTTTCGATCAAGTAACGAATGTGCTGTTTGAAACATAAGCAAGAACGTAGTTAAAATTACTTTTGTTCACAAAAATCCACCATCCTTTACTCCGAGTAAGCAGTAAGCGGGGAGGGGGAGGTAAGTTTGACAATTCATGGCCAAGATATGGTAGTCATAGAACTGTAGTAGCATTACATTTGATTTTTAAGAAAGATGATTCAGCAACATATATTGCAAACGATCATCTGAAACGTTGCTTCTCTACGTATAAATATATTAAAATGTAGCCAAATATGTCGTAATTGGTAAAAAATGTAAAAATATGTGATTATACCAAAATATGTAAAAATATGTAAAGTAAAAATAGTTCTAATTCATTCAGAATATCTCGTAAACTCTAACAAATATAATTGAATGCTGGTATCTTGTTCGTGTAAAAACATGTATGTAAATCCGTTCCCTAATCATAAACATAGAGAAGATTTGTGAAACTTGTGACATCTGCTTAAAGAATAAATCACGAAGAAAATCAAAATTGAGGTGCATTCTCCCCAATACAGAAGCCTCGGATACGGACAGTCAACCGGAGACGACTTTGGCTACGAAAAAGGACAATCTCAATCGGTACATGGAATGTGCAAGGTTTGAGACCGAAACAGACAGAAGTTGTGGCAGAAATAGATAAATTGAAACTGTATATTGTGGTCTTAACAGAAACTAAGAAGAAGGGGTACGGAGAAGAAGTGCTAGGAAACTACTATCACATTTGGAGTGGAGTACCAAAATCACAACATGCAAAATCCGGCGAGTCGATACTTATTAATAATAAATACAGAAAACATGTAACAAATTTTGAACAAATAAATGAAAGATTGATCAAAGTCGAACTTAATATTCACAACCAATGTACAACTATCATTGGAGTATATGGAGTTAATGACAATACTTTAAGTGAAGAAAAAGATGCTTTCTTTAGTGAGCTTGGTGATATTATAGAAGTAGTGAGCAAGCAAGTTGAACTAATTGTCATTGGAGATTTGAATTGTAGAGTTGGACACCACGAAAAAGAGGTAGTTGGCCCTTTTGGAGAAGATGTGGTAAACGACAATGGCAACAGACTTATTGATCTATGTAGGGAGTAAGAATGTGTTGTAACAAATACTATGTTTCAACATAAGGACATACATAAATTTACATGGGAAGAACCCACAAGACAACGTAAGTCTATTATAGATTTAATGATAATGAGGAGGATAAGACAAACATTATTAAAGGATGTGCGGGTTTATAGACAACCTGAATGTGCCAGCAACCATCACATGGTAGTGGGAAAGCTATGTTATTCGAATGTAAAGAAAACCGCTCCAAAAATAGACAATGAGCTTATAGAGAACAAGGAATCTATATTCAAAACAGACCTCTTGAATCAGTATAGTGTCAAAATGATCTACCAAAATAGACTAAGAAACAAATTAAATTTGGAAAAGGATGGCAATCCCACAGAAATGTACCAACACTTGAAAGAGAGTATTTTGGAAGCAGCTAAGGAAGCACTTGGGGAAGAAGAAAGAAAAAGAAAATATACAGAAAAGTTTTCTGAGAATTTAGAAGAAATTATTCAAGAGAAGAAGAAGGCATATGTGAAATGGTTCAATGATAAAACACCAGAGTCAAGAGAGAAATATGTTCTGATTCGACAAAAAGTTAAAACAGGTGTAAAAATGGAAAAAAATGAACATTAGGACAGGTTATGTACACACATCGATGGAACTGTAGGATACAATAAATCATCAGAAGCCTGGAAAATTATAAATAAAATTAGAAGAAATAATGAGTGTAAAAGCATAGTACAAAGAATTCCCTCTCAAAAATGGATACACCACTACTCAATGCTTCTACAAGAAAACAGACCAGAATGTGAGGGAGAAGAAGAAATAAGAGATGTGGAGGAAAGCAATTTTGAAATAACTGAGGATGATATTAAAATGGCACTATGCAAAGCAAAAACCAATAAAGCCCCAGGACCTGGAAATATAAGAATGGAGCTCCTGAAATATGGTGGAGATGTGGTTGCCAAATACCTAAAGAAAATGTTCAATAAGATAGAAGTAGGAGAGGATCCACCTGTAGAATGGAACATATCCTACATCTCTTCTATATTTAAAAAAGGGGACAAACAATCATGTGCGAATTACAGGGGAATAAGTGTCATACCGTCAACAGCAAGATTGTTTTCTAGTATTCTAAGTAAAAAAATCGAAGAAGATAAACCTGTACTGAGTGAAGAGCAGAGTGGTTTTAGACGAGGACGATCATGCCTAGATAACATCCACTGTATCAGACAAGTTATAGAGAAACATAAAAGCAGAAATATGAATATTTATGTAACCTTTATAGACCTCCAGAAACCATACGATAGTGTCCCAGGAAAAAAGATATGGGAAGCAATGAGAAAGGTTGATATAAAAGAAAAGTGGATCAATCTGGTTAAAAATCTTTACAAAAACACCGAAGCCCAAATAAAAATTGGAGATAAGTTAACGGGAAGCTTTCTGATAAACAAGGGTCTAAAACAAGGATGTGGGTTATCTCCCATTTTGTTCAATATCTACCTAGAACAAGCCCTCTATAACTGGTACAGAAAATGTTCTGGCACGGGAATAAAAATTGGAGACGAAACCTTTCACTCCCTTCTATTTGCTGATGACCAAGTAATCTTTGCCCAAGATGAAGAGGATATGGTGTACATGCTAAGAAAGCTAATAGAAGAATATAATAAATGGGGATTAGAAATAAATTTTAATAAAACCGAATGTATGTGCATTGGACAAGGAATAACAGATATAGACGTGAATGGTAACAAAATTAAAAGCTGTAACACCTTCAAATATCTTGGATCTTTAATAAACAACTCAGGTACATGTGCTGCAGATATAAACTCGAGAATAATTATGGGGAAGAAAGCAACCAAAGCTTTACACGGCATATTATGGAATAACAATATCCGCCAAGACGTCAAAAGAAGGATATTCCATTGTGTGGTAGAAAATATAGTACTATATGGAGCAGAAATGTGGCCACAAACAAAAAATAAGAGATAAGATAAGGACAGTGGAAATGGACTACATGAGACGATGCCTACAACTTACTCGCAAGGACAGAGTGCGAAATGAAGAAATATAGAGAAGGATGAATATAACTTGTTCTATTACAAATACCTTGGAAAATAGAGCACTACAGTGGTATGGACATGTTCAGAGAATGTCAGAAAACAGATGGCCACACAAGATCTTAAAATGGCAACCACCTGAGAGACGGAAAAGAGGAAGACCAGTTTTAGAATGGGAAAAATACATCCAGGAAGCTATGAAGGATAGAGGCCTCAAACCACGAGATTGGGAGGGTCGAGAGTTGTGGAGGGGGAAAACGGCAAGCTCCTAAGGGGAAAATGCCGAAGAAAAAGAAGAAGGAGAAAATCAAAATTTGGATTAATGTCACACTTAGGTCGAGCAACGTACCCATTCAAGATAGTTTCTATAGATGTCATTGGAGGTTACGGAGGATCCCAGTCAACAAAAAATTCCTACACTTACTGGTCTTCCATTTCACAAGATATGCTTACATTTTAACATCAAAAAATCAAAACTCTAATGATTTCATAAAACTAACTGAGGAGGTAACAAAAACCATGATGTCCTGATGGTACTAACGGTTTCCAATATCCAGGAATAAATTGAAAAGAATTTAAACAATTTTTAGTAAAGAAAAAAATAAAATTGATTTTTACTGCCGTAGATGCACCTTTCTCCAATGGTCTCAATGAAAGATTAAACCAGACTTTAGTGAATAAAATAAGATGTATGAAACTGACCAAAATGTTGCATGGACAACGATTGTGAAAAAGCTGTGGAGAAATACAAGACAGAGCATAGTGACAAAATTCTCACCAAAATACTTGCTAGAAGATAAAACCATAAATATCCTACCATATGAATTAAAAATAAAATGCGCTGCTGAATATTTAGAAATCGAGAGGAAAATAGCACTCAAGAATACAATAAAATCTTACTATGACAAAAAAAGATATTCGACCTACACAGGAGACAAATTGAATTAAAAAAGGGAGATCTTGTGCACATAGAATATGGAAATCGTCTGAATAGGAAGAAATTAGATAAATTCAGAATTGGGATATACTCGATATTGGGAAAATCTCAAACTTAATCTATGAAGTCGATACCGAACACAGAACAAAAGAATCAAATTTCTATGAAATAACAAAACTAACTCCAATGGTAGAAGGTTATGATAATTAAACAATTGCAGAAGCATTGTTCATTTCCCAGGAGTGGGCTTCATTACAGAAACCCAACTGAGTTTTTATTTCAAATTAAATACTTGAAGGATATAATCATTATATACTGCTAAAAATGAAAAAAAAATGCAAATGATGTTGGGTATGCAAAATTTGTTGTAAATATTAATTTAAATGGTAAGTCGAATACTGCAATGGGTGAAGGAAGGGCAGGTGTTAAAACCAACCATCACCCTGAACAAAAACAAAAATAGTTTTTTCTGTCCTTTCACCCATATCAAATATTGCTGGACATTTTTCTCGAAGGTTTTTCTCCTTTCCAATTCCTCCAGAGGCAAATTAGAATCCTCCTAAAATAGAAACATAGAAAGGTCAAGAAGTTATGCAAGGTCAAAATGGTTACTTTATTTTCAGATTACAAACAAAATCATACTAACTGGCAGAATTATTATGAGGTCTGGATTGGGAACCTTAGGAGTGGCAGATGGCTTTGATGTACTATCTGCTTCCCCTCTACTCTACCAAACTAGCCTCGCCATGTAAATGAGTAATATATAATGTGTTTAGTGACTAAGGAAAGCAAGGAATATTGATAAAAATAAATCAGTATTGCAGCAGTCTTTGGCAAATTAAAATACCTTTCAAAATATCCACTGTGTTAAAGAGTCCCCAGTTAGCTCCAGCACTTCCTCTTACACTTCTTCAAAACTCCTGGACTGGTGCCATTAAACTAAATTGGAAAAACCAAAGAATGAGTTAATAGTTTGCTGGCATGCCCGGCTCTACTGTGGTGTAATCGAGAACATTTTGGACTTTTCACAACCTTCGTAAACGAAATTATACATTGCACGTCAGATATTTCACACTGTATCACCAAACAGTTACATAAAAACACTTAAGTTACATAAGAAGTTTCCAAGTTAATAACAAAAACGTGGTATTAACCATGTGTTCATAACCTATTTCTTAGTATGGCTAAATGTTCACCATAAAATAAAACGTCTCAGACTGACTTATCAACAAGACGAGTCACAGAAAAGCGAAAACTACTTACCTAACGCAATTAAAACACAATCATCAGACCCAGGTCAGTTTTCTCTCAGAAAACCTCTGTTGCACTCGTTGCGCCGTGGTCTGCTTACATACACAACAGCACTGAACAATCAGTTGGTATGGTGGCAAGGAACTTCTACCACTGGCGACCAGTGAAATGCTGGCGGTCATTATGATTTATTGATTGATTTGTTCGTGTTTCCGGGCACGTCAACTGCTTTAGTCATTAGTTCCGTTAGTGTAGTGCATGTTTTTTCTCGGGAGATGGCGGTGATCTTCCCCCCGCTGGATGGCGAGATCCGGCGCCGACCTATCGTCGGCTAGTGGGGTTTCCCCCTAACCAGGACTCTCCCACCAACGGGGTACTGCCCGGAATATGTGCTAGTGTAGTGCATGTTTGTGTGTGTGTGTGTGTAAGGGGAGAGGATAGGACAGATCGCGCGCGGTCCGTGGTCCGTTTGGTAGGGTACTGCTCCGGCATTCGCCTGGTGTTGATCGGAGAAACTACGGAAAACTACCGATCAGAGCAGCCGCCGCCCGGTACGGCGGCGGTCATTATGAAAAGGTTCGCATATTCATTGATTGTCAGCGAAACTACACATTTCGACTGGAGATATCAGTGACTTTGCTCTCACTGATTGAATCAGCGACAATTTCACTGATTCAGATTCAGAGAGTACGTATGTATACGAGAACGTAAAAAGTCATGACCGACATCTGTAAGGGTTGTAACAATACGCCCTCCATTGCGAACAACCGAAAAAAATAGTTTGAGCTGAAGATGACGTATTAGTAAATTTATTCCGAGAAATGTAATTTTTTGCTTGTATAATATTGTCTTATAAAGGAGCTGGTGACACTAATGGAGTTGACATACGGCCAAAATCACAATAAACGGAATTGATTCGTTAGAGATAGATGAAGAAACTATTAACAAACGGAATAGATCGTTAATCTCATAGGAATGCTGTGTGACTTAATGAACACACAATTTATTCGGTTGAGCGTTCTTCGTGCGTGGGTAAAAGCAGATGTCTCATCAACACTTTTGTTGCTTAAATGTAGCTAGTACTTCAGTAAATTGTGTTTAAAACGTAGTACGTCTTCTTTCCATTTCATGCTACAGATTCAATGTCTGATGCGCATGAGTCGTCGCAAATCGACAGGTATAACTTTTGACGCTGTCGACTTTAACATATGAAGTGCTTAAGCAAGTAACAAGGGCAAATTATTAATTGGGTTTGAGAGAAATTTCCGCCACAATTATAAAGATATCTCCTTTAGACAAAAGTATGGCTTATTTTATATAATAGATATATGTTGATCTTAGTTAAAGAACTGTTTGAATTGAAAAACAGATGAAAGACTGAGATTTGGAAATCGAGGACTTTTCGAATAGTGAGACCCTTGCATGATATGAGTGCATCTCTTAATACTTAATACAATCTCTTCAATTTTTTAAAGGGCTAAAATTGTTTAATTAGAATTAAAAATATGTTGGTACTCTATTGGGAGGAGAATACATGGAATGCCCATACTTGCTGGGTTACAAAGAAGGGCAAGGCAGCTAGTTTTAAAACTTTCAATTTGGTTGAAAACTGAACTAATTAACTCGGGATGATTATAACTTAGTAATTTTTATCCTATTCACTGGCGGTTTCAAAAGAAGGTAAGATGATAATTTAATAATAGTTTTCCTTGATTGACATTAACAGAAGAGAGATTGAAAATTTGCTTGGCATCTTAGTTTAGGATGGGGCAAAAAGAAAAGAAAAGGCAATCGAACTGTCGACGTTTGCAAATTGATGGGAGACCCATGAGAAATAAATGTGTCTTTAATTTTTATTAATTCTGAACTGTTGATACGAATACCTGATGAGTAGCGGATTTGGTATCAACGAGTGAATATTTGGGTTTATAATTATTAGTTAACATACATTAGTTAACATAGTAAATTGGAAAGTTTCACCTTGAAATATGCTTAAGATACATTTAAAATATATGAAAATTAATTGATAAGAAGAAAATGAAGATTTGCAAATTATTGGCTTTATTAATGGCCTTATATTTAGTTTTATTGTTTTAATTATTCAGAAATGTTGTATACATGCAAGATATAAAGCAAGTTGCAAATTAAATTAAATCTCAAATAAGTTTTAGTAGTTTTTTTGATAATACCCTTGAGGATCTCAAAAGTTAAGAATTTCATTTCAAAATGAAGTTACTTAAAAGAAAATTGTAAGCCATAGACCATTTCTATTGTTGCTCATTTTAAAGAATTTACAAAGTTTCAGTCCAACCGGAAGATGTAGTCTAAATGGTTGATTTGATGTGGAATGACCCATTAATAAAATAATACATTGCCTTTAAACCTAGTTATTTATAAAAACGTTTATGACTGGAATACTTAAATAAAAATGAACATTAAATAATTTTAAATACTAGTTTGAAATTGAATAAACATGGTTCTACAAATGGTACGGTTTATTATTTTCTTGTTACTTTTTTCTATGTCCATAGAAACAAGGTCTTTAGCACATTTTAATAAAATCTGTAGGTAATACATTCTACAAATGTAGTATATTTCTTTTAGCAATGGTGGTATAGAGATTTTCCTGAAGGAATGACTGATCCGCACTGACCTGCACGCCCATTGAGGGATTTTCCCCCAACCAGGTATTTCATCAGCCGGACACCGCTCCAGCCGACAAGCTCAAACCCTGACATATTACCTAGCAAATCAGATTTATTTGCGTAATCAGTGGCTGGTGTGGAAGAGCCGCAAAGAATTTGGAGACTCACTATACCAATAAAAGATATTTGTTTATTTATTTATTATTTATATTATTATTTTATTATTTATTATATTTATTTATTTATTTATTTATTTATTTATTTATTTATTATATTTATTTATTTATTTATTTAAATATATTTATTTATTTATTTATTTATTTATTATTTATTTATTTATTTATTTATTTATTTATTTAACATTATTTTATTTTATTTATTTATATTTATTTATTTATTTATTTATTTATTTATTTATTATTTATTTATTTATTTATTTGTGTTTAGTTTTAATTTTGGAAAAAGTTGGAACGATGATGCTACGGCAATATCATTATAGAGATATCCATTGTTCATATATTTGTGCAAAAAGGAGTGCTTCTTTGCATTAGCTAATACTTAATCCTGACCTGTACTTTCTATAGACATCCATTTCATGTGGAAATCCATTTTGCAAAAGTTAATAATTTCGAATCTGAGGTAACTTCATTTGCAGTGGGAGATAGCCAAAAGAAATAACACTTTACTTAGCATTAGAGAATTATTATCTCTATCTCTTGTTTAGTATTAATGTGAATTCTCTCTTTGTTTAAGAAGTCAAACAATCTTTGAGCCTGGGGAAAGCAAATATTTCAGTAGAAATAAAAAAAGAATTGGGAATGAGATTACAATCATGCAGACATCTTTTGCGCCTTAATACTGCAATGGCGAGTGGGAAAAGTAGAGATATTTGTGAAATTGTGCATTTTTTTCATCATATAATCCACAATGTGAAGCTAGTGATACATTTTTAATCGCAAGTTTATTTAATTTTTAACTATTTAATTTTTTAATTAAGTCAGACAAGAGAAATTTTCTGCATTTGTTATATAATTTATTCTACTTAATTATTAACGACTTTTCAATATTATTCTTACAGTTTCTTAGTACCTAGTTGAGGTCCGGTATCTCCGTGATTTATACTGACCCACGTCTGCTCACCTCTTGAATCAGATTGCGCCTTCTCGACCATCCTCGGCAGCCCATTGTAAGCTCCTTGGCCACGGTGACCCTGGTCAAGACCACCGTACGAATGCTCATCGGTCACCGTTAATTGCGGATCTCCAACCCATGAATCCTGCGTCTGCAAGATTCTGGCGGCCACGTCCGAGCAAATATCGGGATACGCGGTATTTTCCAGGAAAGGAAGGAGTATTGGTTTTCAAAGGTACCGATAATAATTTCAATTTGACAAAAGTTAATGTATAAACGATCTATTAAATATATTTTATATTTAAAGTGATTTACAACTCCAAAATTCGATTCCCCGTCGCACTGGAGAACCTGAAGTGGAACTACTGAAGTTTTACCTGGGAATTAAAAGAAAGGGTATATGTGTTTCAGAAAAATTTCGTTCTTTGTAATAACTAGACATATCGGATATTAGCAAGTTACCTGTTTTATACTAATGAACGTTGTAAAAGGCTATTTGTATGTATGCAAGAATAATGAAAAATTAACATTTCTGACTAATATTTATTTTACCTATTTTTCACGTAAATGTACTTTAAAGGCCAGGCATATTTAAATTTCTAAGCTGTTTTTCTTAAAATTTATTTTTATTTTCTTCTAGTCTTGGTTGAAATTTATGGTTAAATCATTTTCACTTTCAATAATCTCAGTCGAACGGTATTGACAACCTCTATTTTTTGTCTAGTTATACACCAAGTATGCCATTTGTATTTGAATTTGACATTCTGTATCTTTTTTCTTTCTTGCTTTCTTCTCAATTCTTGCAAAGGAAAGATGTAGGGACTGATGGGTCTAGTGACTGATGGGCCATGGGCAAGCGCTGGGCTCAGATTCACGATGCAAACATATCACTCGGGCAAGTTGATAACCTCAGATGTGTTTTCAGGATAGTAAGCAAAAAAGAAGGAAGGGTCTCTTAATTAAAAAAATTACGTTAAGTCTCTTTGGATCAATCTCATTGGTCAGTGATGGACATTAAAGACAATTACATGAATTTTTGTCATTTCTACGATTATACTAAATTGCAATACTAGGCATTTTTCTATTGCCCAACCATGTTATAAATTCATTAATTTTCCATAATTTTATGTGGTGTTTATCGTATGTATATGATAATGGAGAATGTTATTGTGTGGCGATAAGGCAAGGAGTTGAATGCGCTGATTCGCAGAGGCGCCGTTGTTAGGCCGTAGATCGCGTCAACCGTTTCTGAGGTCATGGCAGTTTACATTAACTGTTTTATAGTAAATTATGTCTCATGATGAAAAGACTGTTTCACGTAAGGAATAACAATACTCGCCTCAGTTTTGTTTAGCACATTCTTTTTTATTGAATAATCATGAAATTAAGACATAATGTTATTTGTGTTTAATAAGTACGCCTAATATTAGAATTCGTAAGAAACAAACATGACATTACAGCATGTATGAAACCAATTTTTGTGCCTTAACGCATATTTTTGTGCTTTTATACCTAATTCTGGAAAGTAAGCATTTGAAATAAATAGTATTTTGTTCGCTTACTTCACAATATACCGCAGGCTCATTTACATTGTTGAGATTCCCAGATATTAATAACATTGTATTTCGATCCAAATTCTCAATTTAAAAAATGTATGAAAATTATTTTGTTTCTTTTATTTTTATTCTATTTTATCGATAAAACGTTTATTTTCAATTATAGTTGACACTTCTTTGCATTTAGTTACTTGTATTGTTTTGACTCTGGAAAACTATTTCCAAATAATCGATTAATTATTACTTTTCAAACAATAAATAGATTAATTGAAATTGCAATTTCTTTGAATTATAATTAGTCAGTCGCAATTAATCGAAAGAACTCTGCGGTTACTGCGTGCGGCGATCCCGTAGATGCGTCGAGCACTGGGCTGTGCGGCGGTCGAGCCCGTGACGACGCTCGACTGTTCTGCAGATAACTGAGAGCCGAAAGGCAACCGGTCGAAATGTCCGTTAAGCACATGGAGCTATGAATGCACGGAGGTGCCCTTAATAATCTCTTCCATGTTCAGCAAGTGAAGCCAGTCCGCCATCTTAGTGGGTCCAAAACACGTCTGTCAAACCAATTCCTTCTGTTTCTACAGGCCTAACAATACGTCATTAGTTGCTTGCTGGAGAAGTTGGGAAATTCGATGAAACTGCGAATTCGCGCCAACGTACACACGATAAAGAAGTTCTAGCAAAATTGTGTTCTTGGAAATAAGCTGAACATTACTTGCTGTAATTGATAGGCTATCAATTTAATTTTTTTTAATCATATGTTTGATTTGTACAGCTAGTTTGTTAACAAGAAAGAGACTGGAAGTCCGGCTGCTCTGATCGGTAGTTTTCCGTGGTTTCTCCGATCGACACCAGGCGAATGCCGGAGCAGTACCCTAACAAACGGGCCACGGACCGCGCGCGATCTGTCCTTCCTTTTCCTTGTCCTATCCTCTCCCCTTACACACACACTTACACTTACATGCATTACACAACCACACTTGCCGGGAGACCGGCCGGGAGTTTAGAGCTTATCCCCGCTGGGGCGATATTCCGCTGGTGTGAGATACCTGGTAATTGGAAACCTCACTAGCCGACAGTAGGTCAGCGCCGGATCTCGCCATCCAGCTGGGGAATATCACCGCCGCCACTCGATTAAAAAGCAGTTGACGAGCACGGAATCACCAATCATAAATAATAATAATAATAATAATAATAATAATAATAATAATAATAAAACGTCATTTATTCGATATGGGTTGAAAGGGTACCATTTGCATGTCAAACAACACGAGCTATTTGCGATTACGTTTTGTTTAAGTTTTGGTTACGTTTTGTAAACGTGTACCCGTTTAAATTTTTCGTCATTTATTTATCATAGTTAATAGGAATGCACAATGTGGCTATCGAAGTTTTGAATCCGTAAATCTCGTGAAAGAGGTTAAGATACACAATATTATATTACAACGTCCCCATTTGCCTACAATATGGCGAATGTTCAATTTGTTACGCTAGTGCTCACCTCTCATTAGCGAAGGGGGGGGGGGGGCCTTGGCGCCGAACGTCGGCGCGGAGCCTCACGAAGCTCGAGCGATTGTTTTTGCTCGAATGTCAAGCTCTGTGCACTAGACAGTTCGTACTACTATTACGAAAATAAGTTGGGTCACGACTTTGCAATAAGGCTAGCTGAAACGGGTTATCATAGGACTGAATTTTATCAAATAACTTCATAATTTCACAAATACTCCATATGTAATAAAATTTGCGATGATTAATATGGGTCACTTCACAAAATTACTGAAATTATCAATGATTTCTGAAAGTATTGATATCATACTGAAGTCCAAAACGAATTATGACAAGAATTTAATGCAGCACAATATTGAGGATTGTTTAAACAACTTCGTTACCATCTTAGCTAGTAATAAACATCAAACCATTGTGAATTATTATTGTATGTATTGCAACAGAAAAGTAATATATTCGTGTGAGATGTATTCGTGCTGATATGAAATAGTTATTTACCACTTATAGTTTTCTAGCAACTGATGAAAAACCTGTTATACTGTGCCATATCCATCGTATGAATATATTGTACTCCTAGTTCACTTACAGTATCCTAAAAAATTACATACTTGCCCACTATATACATTTTAGAAAGAGTTTATGATCGCTTGGCTGAAAGTAGATCGTTTGCATATTGAAATATACCCATCCATATACCCGTCTTGCTACCCTCAAATTCATGTAACCTGTTTCCGAATTTCTAATAAATATATGGGCGTCAGGAAATGGTTACGAGAATGAGCTCCCAAATTATATTTAATTATAACTCCGTTGTTGACTCAGTCGGCGGGTTCTTTACCGAAATAATCGTGAATACTTACGATTACTTAATTCGTCCCCACCCACGGAGAAGTGTAGAATCTGAAATGCAAAATTTAAATACCCTACTGGATTGCACGTGACTGCAAATGATAATCAGCTTTCATCAATAGAAAATAACAAATTTATTCATACATTTTAGTACCTTCTTTTAAAAGAAATAAAGTAAAACATTCTTTTTGGTCATGACCTTTACTATAGCGCTATAGAACCTGTTATCCATGAGAATCTTCGGGCGCTGTCCTGGTAAAGGATTACCAGGACATTACCCCGTAGACTTCAGCCATGGGCCTCGTTCAATCTTCTTTCTTGCTACCGACCAAATCCATATCTTATCATTTCTTCTCTTAAACCACTTTATACACTGTTTATCTATTGGCTTTCCATCCCCATTCACCTGCTTGAATTGTTACAAGTTCTAATACTCCTTATTGTTCATTACCTAAGCAAAATCTTAAGTGCTGTTAAAATATTAGCATATAAGTTCACCAAGTTATCATCGAGTTCCTATCATCGGAGACTAAGTTCGATTATTATTGTCCGCTTAATAAAATTTATAAGTCCCACTTTTGGCATTCACTGTTCACTTCGTATAAAACAATTTCTGAGTTCTATCTTTTGAATACTAACAACGACAAATCACTACGTCCGAACTCGCGTCAATTTTCTATGTTCATATAAACTGCTATATATCTAGCACCCTGATCCGATCGCTATCCTGTCGAAAGCTCGAATGAATATTCTTGTATCCTTCTTCAACATGTCAACTTTCTCTTGTTTTACTCTCTTGTTTAAAACAAAATGATGCGATCTACCTCGCGACGTCATCTACGTCATTATTTTTTACTAATAACTCACGGATGCTACTTATCTTCCGCTTTTGAACTAATGGGCATTGTTTATATGTTGCACTCCGGTACCATGTCAACCAGCGTCTTTTCGCTAATAAAGTGTTCTTTTCAATGAAATTCGCTGAATTTTATATTGGTGACAATCTGGTATGTCACAATATGCATATTAAAAATTCTTTGACTGGCTCAAACGTTATGAGCAAAAACCATAACAATTTCCTTCGCGCATTCGTAACAAGAAATGCGTCTGACACTAAGGAAGCGGGGCGTGGAGTGGAATCAAGAGGACGTCGAGTCGTTTTCACACGAAGACACAAGGGCGTGTCGGTCTCAATTCAGTGTCGACAAACAGTGGATGAAGCGTGCGGTCGACGTGCGTTCAAGTCAACGAGCTCCGCTGAGAGCGACTAGTGCGAGCGGTGTGGCTCATTGGCGGCGTGGAGGAGCCTTTGTGTGCGCGCATGTAAAGCCGAGCCACCCAACGCTCCCTCTGCATTTCGTGGGTGCTTTCGGGCACCGCAAGGAGAATGGGGCGGTCCGTTTGCACAGAGCCTAGCGAGGAACCCTCCGCTGCTCGAGGAGTTTGGTGTTGAACCTATTTGGATGCGCGCTTTCTCAATGGGGAAATACCCGTCGCTGTGCTTAATTGCGGAAGTAGCTGAGGGGCACGCCTCTCAGGGCTGGGGTGGTGGGTTTGATGTTTTTGCCATTTCGCGTCCGCAGCTAAAGCATAATAGACCTGGAGGTACTAGGTTCGAGTTTCTTGGTAGCACATTATTAACCTAAGAAAAATAACTGAGATGGACTTATATTACGAGAAAGAGAATTCTAGAATTTACATCATTTTGCTTCTTAGCGTTCGCGTAGCACACCGTCACCATGGCATACAGAATTTTTCTTATGAAAGGAACAACACTATTTTTATTACTATCTTTATAACATTTTTACGTCAGTCTGGGTAAATCTGTCTCTTTTACTCTCTAGAGGGATTGAGAGATATACTAAACCTTTTCCTTCTCTTAATGTTATTATGCATGCAACAACTCATATTTAAAAAAATTAATGTCATCATTTCAAGATATATAATTGAGAGATAAAGTAATTCGAGAAAGAAATCTCTTGATTTAATTCTGGAGATATAGTACAGGTTAAAATCTTTTTTGCAATTTCTTAAATTCTAAATGTTTTAATGAAAGTCAAAACTATATAACGATTAATTTTTACTTCTTTTCGTATACGTACCATATTTTTACTTCTTCTTGTATACGTACGTATATATAGAGAGTAATGCACATTGTGTAGAGAAAATTATGTAATGGTGCGGAAAATTGATTTCGAGATTTCAACGGAAGTTCACGTTTGAGGTCCCCTGATACCGAAAAGTGTTTTTTTAAACGTCTGTCCGACTTTCTGCCTGCCTGTCCGTCCGTCCGTCTATGTGTGAACACCACTAGCGCCTAAACCATACGTACGAGGTTTTTCCAAAATGGATATTCCCCGGTCAGAAAGTAGCAATAAAATTTGTTAAAAGGGGAAATTTGTTAGGAAATAATTCCAACAAAAGATCGACTTTGGAATTATTGGCGACCCGTAGGGAAAAGACAAGGTTGTGTTTATTTTACAAAGCATTGGAGAAAATTCCGGCATGGATGGAAATTCAGAAAAGACTGCATGAACCCGTTTACTTATCACGTCAAAACCATATTAGAAAAACACGTCCGAGGAAACAGAGAACTGATGTTAGAAAATACTCTTTGGTAAATATGACTATCGAATTATGGAATAGTTTCCCTGCATAACTAATGGAAACTTTTCCCACAAACATCAACACATTTAGATGAATATTACATTCTAGTAATAGGGGTGAAAGCGATAAAATCAGTGGTCTGTGAAGGGCCTCCGCATTTACTAGGCATGCCTAAAATAAAATAATATCGAACTAGTAGATGAGAATGACTAATGTAGGACTCTTTTAGGGCTCTTTATTGTATTTTATTATTTATTAGATGAATACGTGTGGCGAATTTTCCACCGGGCTTAATGTGTATGTAAGTACTTTAGCGCAATAGTGTAGCCTCTGCCGAAGCCTGGGCCTACCAGCGGGCTCCCGGCCTTGTGGCCATGGGTAGTGGGGTACGCGTGGTGAGGACGTGTTCTGGTCTTCTCAACCTGGGAGGTGAGTTTTCTTATCGTCACACAGCAATGTATAATGGGTCATTGCAACGAACACGCACACTACATCAGTCCCCGACCGAGAGACCAACCCGGAGTCGCGCCATGCAAAGCGAGCCCGCTGACCAATGAGCAATCCGCGAGGGCACCGGGATTAATGAACAAAGCAAATTAATTAAATTACACAGGGCTGCGACGATTTGCTGCTTTTGATGAAAATAAGTGATTATGAATCAGTTTTTCATCTTGATTACATTTCTTATTTTTTTCTATTACGTACATTTTTTGCAAAATTTTTGGTGTTTCGTATTTTAAATTAGCACGCTCTGTTATACGTAAACGCGGGACTGCGACAATTCGCTGCTTTTGATTAAAAGCACGATGACAATAAGTCGGTGTTGCAATCAGATTAAATATGTGGATTTGGTTTCTTCACATCGCCCACAGATTTTGCAAAATTTACGATTGATTAAATTTCAAATGAACGTTGGCAACGTAATAACTTAGGTCAGCCATTAGACCTTTACTACACGTACCTGACAGTCCTAGACCAAATGACCACCATCGACGTTAACTTCAGATTATTCAGACTGCTGTGATAGTGAAATGGACGTTACTGATTTCCCCAAAGAAGGGAGAAACCCCAATTGTTTAATCAAGAAGAACTTAAAGATTTAATGTGAAATCTTCGCCTCTCAAAAGAATCGGCGCAGGTTTTAGGCTCACGGTAGAAAGAGAAAAGTATTCTCATCATAACTAAAAGCGCCGATTTATTTTTTTTGCATCCATGTGTTGTTCACGGGGTTTGGTTCATAAATTAAACAATTATTTCAGTTTTCTGACGTTTTGGAGCTTTATTACTCCATCGTCAAGGCTGTGTTCATCAACAACACAGTTATAACTCTATATCGCACAATAAATTTGTCCAAATACAATGGAAACAAAAAAAATCTACAAGAGGAGCATACCCTACTATCATGAAGAATATTAAACGTACATTATAACCCACTTGATCGGATATGCCACATGAAATGCAATGATAACCCATTTACACAGGCTTAATGTTCCCAACTGAAATTACGTTACAATAGTACGAGCAATGCTATCGCCCTCAAGAGAAGTATTTCCTTGAGGAACACCCCACCAGAAGTACTCTCCTTGAGGGGCATCTATTGATTCATTGCCTTTCACTGCACATTTATTGATTCAGTGTCTTTGGCGGAGACTTTTCTAGGGTTCGAGTCCCGACGGTGGCAGGATTTTCGATACCAGCTCAAGAGCTAGGTCGAATTTAGTCGCTGTCTGGAGAATTCTAGCGACCGGCTGCTCCGATAAATAGTTTTCCTTGGGATCTCCGATCAACACCAGGCAAAGCTGGAGCAGTACCCTAACAAACAGGTCACGGATCGCGCGCGATCTTTTCTTCCTCTTCGTTGTTCTATCTTCATCCCTTACATGCAGACACTAACATTTACATACACTACAGTATCACATAAATATCGGGAGTACTGTTGGGAGCTTTTAGATTGCTCGGGCTGTAGCTGTTTTTCGCTAGGGGGAAGGGTCTAGTGGGGGAAGGGTCGGCTTGGGGGAAATCCTAACAAGCAGACGTGTAGGTAGGTCAGTGCCGGATCTCGGCATTGAGAGATAATGATCATCACAAACCTCCCGCGATAAAAAGTATGCAGTACACTTACAGGACTAATGTCCTTAGCAGTGGATGCCCCCAGAAACATGAAATTAAACAATGAAATGCCGGATTCGTATCTCCTTACAGTGTTGGTGATAGTGTTGAGGCGAGGTCCGCCTTGTCACGCTGTGCGTGCGTGCCGGAGCTGGCGTGTCGAAGTGGCGCCGCGTCGCCGCGAGAGCGCTGTGAGCGCGGGAGGCGCAAGGCGTCCACCCGCTCGCGCGCGCGCGCCCTGCGACTGAGACCTCGTGGCTCGTTGCTCGATATACATGCATCACTTTCCTGGATCGACAGGATCCTGGTGACGAGGGAAACATTTACTTCATTTACAACTACAATTTACTTATTTACTACATAAGTAGTAAGTAAATTTATAAATAAATTTAAAGCATTAAAATGATGTAAAAAATAAAATCACGTATTTACCACGGGCGTTAACTGGTTCTAATCATTTCGGGCCATAGGCCTCGGCCTTTTTGTTGCCGCTTGGTCATTAGAAGCCTTATAACGCCCTTGGTTCATAAATGACTATTATTATCCCTTAATTGGTACTGTGGGTTTTTTCAACCTATCTGGTATAATGAGGTATGCGAGAAAACGCGATATTTTTGTCAATATGCTGTGCATTTGAGTACTGAAGATAAACTATCGGTAATAATTACATTTTGAAAACTAGATGCTTATTTCCTTAGATTTATAATTTTAAATTGTTGATCGTTTTAATATTCTGAAACTTACCATTATAATATAATGTTTACTGTAACTATCATACACATAATATTTATTAATTCTTCCTTTAGTTAATGTAATTACAGTATGCATAAATTATCTACGTATTTCGTTATGTATGTGTGTAATTTGGCTCAATAGCCTCTGACGAACCCGGGGTCTACCAGCGCCGTCCCGGCCTAAGGAACACGGGTTAGCATGGGTATGGTGAGCATGTAGGCGTCTCTACGCCGTATTATGTCCTTCTCAACCTGAGAAGAGAGTTTTCCCATCGTCATACAGCAACGGACATTGCAAGGAAAACGCACATCTTGCCCTACGGGAAATCGGGAGTCGCGTCATGAAAAGCGAGCTCGCTAACCAATGAGCTATCCACGAGGGCACTTAATTCCTTATGACAGTTGTTAAAGAGGGGAGGCTTTCAAACATGGCTCTAAGAGTTCGAAGGGTTGCATAGTGTGTAAGTACTGAGTTGACTGACGACCAAACAAGTAAATACGAGTCAAAAAAACAACAAAAAACTACATTTTACTTTCTCGTATACGGGGTATAGAGAACGTGAATATACGTAGTATAGAGAAAGTTATGTACTGCTGCGCGAAAAAAACGGCGAATTTTCGACAGAAAAAAATTCATTGCTGAGCCCTGAAAACAACAAAGATGATAAATCCAGTTGCTAAATTAAAAAAAAGTCCCCTGACACGTGGAGTAGTCAAAATCCCTGTTTTATCGGTTCTTGATGCCGAAAAAACAATTGAAAGCAAAACGTCCGTGAGTCTGTCCGTGTGTCGTATGTGAACAAACCTAGCGCCTAAACCAGACCCAAACTGAAGAACCCTCTGTCCATCTGGCTCTGGTTGAAGCTTTGAAATTTTTTGAAAATAATTGATTAAAATTTGGGGGTACTTGATATGAAGCTTCCCAGATATTTAAAAATTTTCTCAAAAACGGCTCCAAATGTTTTCTTTAAATTTCTTGTAAAAATAGAGTAAAATATGTTTGAAAGGAGCCATAGGTTCGATTTTCACGGTTAACTGAATTTTCGAAAATTGCAAAACTTTGAATTTTTTTCGGCCTCTTCCTACAATTATTAAAATTGAAGACACAACTTTTTCTTACAAATGAAATTTGTTGCTTTTAAATAGTTCTTTCAATAAAGTCATGGAGATTTGTTTGAAAATTATAGTAGTTTCCGTGAATATTGCATGAAATATTTGCAGTTTTAAAAAATTACAAAAACAAGATTTTTTCAAAAACGGCGCAATAGTTTTTCTTTATTTTTTTGTATGGATAGTGCTAAATGCACTGTACAAGATGACATAAATGCCATATTGCTCAATATGTTATAGTATTGAAAAGTTAAGAAAACGTCAAGAAAATGTACTTTCAGTAATTATAGATGGCAGCTAGCCAGAGAATGGAGGAAGGCAAAGCCAGTCCACGCCAAGGAAACTAGAAAACATTGCTACGAGAAAGTCATATTCTGTAGCACCTCTAGTTTAAAAATGTTTTTCTGTATGTTCGACAAGAATATCTTTAAGAGTTTTTAACATTAGAAATTAACATCACTGATGATTTGAATCTTACTGGAAACCTAAGGTAGGGATTGTCAATAATATTACGTTAAGATATAAATTATTTTAAACTAAAAATTGTAATTAGATATTTTAAGATATTTGAGTTGAACAAGAGAGGGAGGTAACAAGTATTTTGTGATCTAGGGGGTTGAAATTTATCTTTAATGTATTTTAAAGTATCTTGAAAGTATTCGGCAAGGAAATTAGTATGTTTGGCTAACATTAAAGGTTTATGTTTATTGCAAATCGTCTGAAGAGTTGTGTATATTAGTGTCAATTTTCAGTTCGTTCTGTAATTGTGGATTAGAAATGTACCAAGAAATATGAAGAATTTTACGGATGAACTTATTTTGGAGTAGTATGAATTTTATTAACGTGTGATTTGGCTGCATTGAATCAGTTGGGACAGGCATACGTAAGTGTAGGACAAATGATAGGAATATATATTAGTTTGGCAGTATGTAAATGTTAAGGGGAATTTAGGAGGGATGATTACGCTTGTAATAATAATAATAATAATAATAATAATAATAATAATAATAATAATAATAATAATAATAATAATTCAGATGGAATGATAGGTTTGCAAAGTTCAAACATTTTGGCTTGACGTTTTGTCATTTTGACTTTGATTTGTCCATTTGCAGCCCAAGATGTATAAAGTAGATGGTAAAATTGTAATCTATGTCTGGCAGATATTGAATTCAGTTGTGAAAAGGTATGATTAATTTTTACACAGAATTTACTTAGAAAAGTTTGAATTATTGGAAACAGGTATGTTGGAGTTCCAATTTGATGTAGTTGATAAACAAGACCATTATGCCAAACTTTGTGGAATGCCATTTCGATGTCTAAGAGAATTGCATCAATATCTTGGTTTACATGGAAAGAATGTTCCTTTTCTCTGTTACTACTCTTAAAAGGTGATAAGTCGTTGTAAGTTTATGTGTAAACCCAAATTGTGTAAGAGGAATAATTTTGTTGGTAGTTAGTCATTTGAAGCTCATTTACTCACAAATGTATTAATGTATACAAATTGTTGAAAAATGTGCGAATTAAATGCGTGAGAGTTATTTCAAAAATACTTTTGAGTAATTTTTGAAAAACGAAAGAATTCAGCAAAATGAATTATATGTCATTATTATGCACTATCCATTGAAGAGAAAAATGTGAAAAGTGAAAGTTTTGAGAAGTTGGAAGAAAAAAATTGGACCAGTTTTTGAGAAAATGGCGTTTGAGCGTTTCTGAAAATGCGGAAATTTGAGCTCATTTTCACAGAAAACTTGTGTTTTCAAGAAATTTTGTCTGCCATCATTTAAAACACATGTGCTTATAAATGCAACAATGGGAACATATCGCCACCAATGTAAATATTAACGACGTGAAAGAGATATCAAAATAATTGCATTTGTGTAATTTTTTAGAAACAAAAGGTACCAAGGACAGTACAACGATTTGTGAGACCAATGCTTGGTGATTATATCTGGGGATTGATCAGAGAGTGATGAAACGTACAAGATGATTTCCTCTTGTACGTAGGAAGACAGCACATTTTTAACCACATTGTATATGACATGTAAGCATATTCAAGTACTTTAACACTTTTTTCACACACACACACACACACACACACACACACATATATATATATATATATATATATATATATATATATATATATATTGTAACCGCTTGTCGTCGGTCACATTTATGACCAACGGAAAATAGAAGCAATAATACCCGACATTAGGCCCTACACGTAGTTTCTATAGTGGCGAAGAGATGGCGTAAGCCAGAAAAGGATTTCTGAACGCACTCAGACCATAGCCAATCAGGAAATTTTTGTGGAAATACGGACGTGGCGTGAACTTGCGTCAGAAGAGCTCGCTCTCTTTCTGGTTCGAGACGCTGAGGTGAACGGTTGCCTACAAGTACACCATATAGTTGACGTGGGACACGCGGAAGATAACGGAACACAAAAGCTTTAATAAAAGGTAAATGACTGAAAAATTTTCATGGATTTACGTGCTGTGAATGTCGTGAGATTACATGGAATTAGTAAATGAATATTAAACAAGAATTCAATGAATGAAAGAAAGACGGCGGTAATAGATCGAAATCAATCTGTAAAACCACGTTGCTGCATTCTTGTTGCTAGAAAGGAGGACTATTGTAACATAGGACATGTTTTTTCTTTGTTACAGCTTTCATATATTTTTCATATATTTTTATTCTTATTTTTGGAATTTCACTTTGGAAATCCTATTATGAAATTTTGAGAATTATTAGAAGTACGGATTATCCAACAACTAGCTTGACTTTTGCTATTACGAAGTCATAACTTGGTGTTTCGGACTCGCATTCTGATGCGACCATCGCCTCTGCGAAAGCTGTGGTGAATTTTCGCGGAACGACGAGGGGACGGCGTTCGGAAATACTCCAATTTCGACGCGACAGGCAACGCACGGACCTTGCAGAAGAACGACGACCTTGAGGCGCGAGTGTCGCGCGACGGCCAGCTACACAGTGCGGGACCAACTTGAGGAATTCGCCGGTTGTGAGTCATATAAAAACAGAAAGAACACTCATTAAATTTCAGTCTGAAAAAAACTTCTGAGATAGGATTATAATTATACTAGCCAAAACGTTGTAATGTCTTGTCTTCCCTCAATAACAGACGTTGATCGGACAAGTTTCTTAGAAAATTGGTCTTGCTAGCCAGTGATTTTATTTCTTTTCGACAGTCGTAAGAGAAATCAGATTAGAGTAATCCTTATGTTTATGATAGAAGTTGTTTTGTACATAATTATTTATTTAGAGTCATATATAATTGATTCAAATCATTTAAGAGACGTTGTGAAACAGAATTTTGTGTTGAAAGGCTATGTAGAAGCCGAAGGTCAAATGTGACTATTGAGTGTAACGTAATTAGTGATTTAAAAGGTAGTAGTGAATTTCGAGTATTGTGTGTATGTATTTTTTTTTGCAGGATGAATATTTGTACTATGATTTGTGTGTCTCATGTGTGATATTTTTTGTGAAGTGTAAATATGCATTTATTGCTTGTTTTTTTGTAAACGGGGATCAGAGTTATTATCACTTTAGTGAAAACTGCAGTTTAGGTAGGGAATTAGCTACCATAATTTTACGAAAAGTGAGAACATAGGAGGATCTGTGAATTTCATTTGTACAGTGATTTTCATTCATTAGAATACAGGTTATTTGTTATTTAAAACTGTAAAATTGTGTTGGCTTGTTAATTGATCAGTAGTTTAGCAAAGACGAACTCACTACCGATAGAGAAGTTTATCCATAAATTGAGATATTCCCAGGGATGCGTGACGGTGTAATCACACGTCACGAAATAAGTAAATGACAGATTTACTTCAGTAACTGCTGTTACATTATTTAAATGTAATTAGTAATTGCGGTTACAATATATATATATATATATATATATATATATATATATATATATATATATATATATATATATATTGTGACGTTTGGGCATCGCCACAAACCCCACAACGCCCACGCAGCGCCGGTGGAGACGTGGAGAGCGAAGGTATAACAGAACGTCGGTTACTGATCGGAAAAGGCGCTACCTGTTAGTTGCGGCCTGAAGCGCGGCGGCGGTGCACTTTCGGAATATGGGCAGCGCGGTAGGGTTGTACTGTGACGTCACGGCAACATTTAAACGGCGGAGCAGCGAGGAAAAGGCCCCTTCTGTGTGAGACGCCGAGGTGAGATATCAAGTAAGGTAGCGGAATAGTTGAGGAAGAGAAGCGGTAGTTCTGGAGGTGTTAGGAAGTGGGAAATGATAGAGTAGCGAGGCTACGTAGTGTAAGGAGAACATTATAGGAGATTGTAGTAAGAACTGTGAAATTTAGAACGAATCAGAATAGTGGCTGTGGTTGCGGAACTGTGAGAGTTTTTGTAAAGCATTTAAGGCGACACGCTAACTAGCACACGCGGAGAGACTGGGCAATACGTGTACTCGTGTCGCAAGAAGGCGGGCGAAGGTAGACGAGACGTGGATCTGGTGGTGGGCGTTAAGAAGACTGGACCGTGGATCTGGTGGTGGGCGTTAAGAAGACTGGACCGTGGATCTGGTGTTGGGCGTTAAGAAGACTGGACCGTGGATCTGGTGGTGGGCGTTAAGAAGACTGGTACGTGGATCTGGTGGCAGGCGCAAAGGAGATCGAGTGACCTTCGGAGCGGCATTGAAGCTACGTTGCAGGAACGCGAGTGGCGGCACGGCTGAATTTCCAAATTTGCATAAAACTGAGGTGGGAGACAGGAACTAGAAAGGTAGTGTTGGTACCAGAAACCAGAATACTAAAATTTGCCTGTTCGCCTTAAAATTGAGTAACAGCGAAGTATTTCATAACCTCCTACGCCGGTGGTACATTTAATTCCGAAGCTGTATTAAAGATAATCAATTTGTGTTCCTCATTTTGTATGTAATTGACGAGGAAATTTCGTATGTGAATAGCAGTAAGACCTGTAATATTGTGTGCTGATAAAGTAATTCAGGAAGTGTAAAAAAAATTAAGTTTCATTCACTAGTATTGGCCAAGCAAGAACTCCGTGCACGGGTGTTATAAGGAAAATTATCGCTAGCTAGGCGAAGAGTGAAACCATAAGCAAATATTTCTTTTGGAAATTTCTCTAAGAGGTCTTACCATCAGTGGTTTGCATGCGTTCATGCGCGCAGCCAGCAATTGGGTACTTTTTTTTGTTCTCTTATTTTGTGACAGTGTAAAAGGGTTGATTTGTGAAATATTTTAAGAATATATTACCGTTTTACTTAATTCTGTGTCTGGGTGTGTCTTTCTCATACCCTAAAGATCCTGCCCCCTGAGATATTCAAATCTTTCCGACGACTGCCATACTAGTGGTGGTGTTAGTATATATATATATATATATATATATATATATATATATATATATATATATATATATATACTGCATTTAATTTTTTTCAAAAGTTGTATTTAATAATTTCTTTTTTCTCTCATGGGTATACGTAAACGAGCATTCATTGTTCCAATTAAATGCATATCGCTAAAATTAAGAAAATCGATGCCATTTCCCTAAAAACAATTTTCACGTGCAAAATTGACTTTACATAGTGTTTTACAACACACTGCATCATAAACAACAAAAAATTAACTAAATCAAATTTTTGTTACATAGTTTTGCCATCCTAGCAAGATATAATCTTTGTATGGGATTGAGGGTTTTATTTGATGCGAATTTTTTTAAAAAATATTTCACTACATTTCACATCAAATTAAAATTAGAATGATACTAGTTCTTAGATAGTTCATCGAACTTTCAAAGAAAATTAATACAAGTCATCTACGTTTATGTGTCAGTCAATCGCATTCTAGAATAATTCCCTTCGCGGTCTCTGCAGATCGTGTTACAATGCAGGAGTTATCTCTCATCTGCGCACGACACGGCCGTCAATCTAGTATCATTTCTCTTGCGTGGGCGCTGTTAGAATCAGCTGTTGGACACGCGCTACCACTGTGTCTGTGAACACACGCTATCTTGATGGTACAGCACTGATTCACTTGGTGCAGCACCCAGTGTTCTCTTTGTCTCAACATTTAAGTATTTCAATTGAAATTATCAATGTTCGATGTTCTTTGGCACATTATAATATTCAATAAAATTATATATGAAGGTTTCTGTGTCAGAAACCAAAATGTAATTTGTATAGTGCAATGTTTACTGTTTTGATGTCATTGAAAAGAGAAAATTGTTTGGATGATACAAGAGGCTTGCTTGTCTTTCAGAAGTAAAAAAAACATTAGTTGCTTAATTTCATATGAGAATAACGGTTTATAATTATCTTGTAAAATGTAACATTACAACACTTTTAATCAATCAAATAATAATCAAATAATTAATCAATTCACTTATATCCCGGTCGTAGATGTGGGTGTAAATTAATTCTAAAATATGTTACTTGAGCGCAGAAAGCATTAAAGCACCTCGTACGTCTGTCCGATCTGTGTCGGTCGCCTTTCAATTCGCAATCTTTTTGCCCCATGCCTTTCAATTTTCAAATCGCAGTATTTTTGTCCCGTGTAATCTGTTTAATACAACTAATATATTGGCATATTATTTACGTTATTTATCAAAGCACTAAAATGATTCAGTTACTAAATCTTCAGAATTGAATGGTCCCTGAATCATGAATCCAGGGACTTTTTATTTGTAGACTTCATTAAGAAAGAATCATAATCCATAATCCACCCCCATATATTTTTGGATGCAGCTCTTTAAATGTTTGACGGACACATATACATCTATGTAGGGTAAGAATAATTGTATAGGTGTTTTCCCAAAATTTGATAAACAAAAGTAAATGATAATGAATGGGAATAGCGCCTCGCAGAAATCATTGTGATATTTTCAACGTGAAACACTTAAAATTGTGGTGAAGTCAATATTTTCAATTATATTATATAATGTTGTATATATTAAACATAGAACATTCGCTTAGAATTAGATTTATGAAGCTAATGGTAGCCATAAATTTTCATACAATTGAAATTTGTTAATTTCCCTCACCCAGAAAAAAGTAGCATCGGCTTACTTTGTTAAAGATGACATCTCGTGTCACAGCTATTATTCGTAAACATGAGAGAATATCAATTCATAGGCGTGTTTCACGAAGCATTCAAAAGCATATTTTGATATTAATTTATTTTAAGTTATAAATGGACGATTACAAGTATCACTGTGAAATGTATTCTTCCACGAACCACACGGGGTGGAGTGTAAACAGTTGTCGATGTGAGTTCAGGGCACGTAATTGGAGGTTAGGGATATATAATATACCAGTGATTTTCATTGTTCCAACACCGTCACTAAGAAGAATGTTATAAGAATTTATTCAAATCGTGTGAAAAAGATGGGAATATGTGTGCTTGTGAGTTAAGTCATGGATATAAATCGACGTGCCGTAAATTCTGAATTTGAAAGAGTCTGTGTAGTTTTCTTTCATTATGTTCTTAATTAAGCCCACACAGAGACTAAATTGTTATCACACAATTATTAATATAAATATTGTTTGAAAAGGTGTGTACTTTCCTTGCATTTTAACTATATAAATACTTTCATATGCGATCATTCTCCAGGTGGCGGAATGACAAGCATATTAGGGAGTATCATGACTGAAGTCAGTCAATGTTTGAGAAATGAGAATCATTTGTAGTATGTCTTAATCACCGATAATGTCCCTCAATTTAGTTTGGCATTAATGTGTATCAAAAAAATTTCACACATAACGAAACAGACAGTAATAAAAGTCTTTTCTTAATAATTGAAGACCATTTCAAACATGTGACAAGTATTATTAAGGTAAATAATCCTGGGTGTACAATTTTCATTTGGGCCTTCCCTTTAGTTTGCTGTGCTTTTGGACGTCAATATACCATCAGAAATACGTGAAAGAAAGAAAGAAAGAAATAGGTCCGATTTTCCCGGTTAACTCTGAAATTTTAGAAATTGCCTAAGTTTGAATTGTTTCGGCGTCTTCCCACAAATATACAATTGAAGATAGAGCTTTTCCCTTCAAATAAAATTTGTTGTCCATAAGTAATTCTTTCATTAAGGTCATGTACATTTTTTTGAAATTTTAGTAGATTTCGTGCAAATACTGCGCGCAATAATTGCAATTTAAAAAATAGCAAACACAAGATTTTTTCAAAATCGGCTCTATATGTTTTCTTTAAATGTTTGGTAGGGGTAGTGATAAATGTACTCTATACGATTACGTAAACGCTATGCTACTCTATTGTTTCTATTGCTACTCTATTGCTACTCTACTATTCTTTTGTTTTTTCAAAAATTACAGAAATGCAATTTTTTTAAATAGGATAGAAAGTATGTATTGCAGAAAAACGAAACGTAAACCATTGTGTCAATTGAAAAAAATTCTAAATATTTTGTTTTATAACATTTTTTCGATGAATGTAAATATTACCGCAAATATGATTTTTCTGCATTCACTCGCCTAGGGAATTCGACAGTGATTTAGAGATAAAAGTTACCATGACAAGAATGTTGTTATTTAACAATGTATTTGTGTTGATACATTCTGAACATGAGAGATATTATGAGTGGAATCTTGAAAAAAATATTACGTATACATGTGAGTGTATATCAGTCATAATACATATTCGTGTTCTGGTTTAAGTGTCGTCGTGTATTACTTACCTAGTGATTTTTTAATGTGCATCCGTTGGAATCATTTTATTACTGAAATCGTATGCTTTTTATGGTTAGAAAAATTGTACCCATTACTGTGTATCAAATATCAAACCGCTAGTACGTAAGTAAGCGGTTGAGTAGATTAATTGAAATTTCGCAGCTATATTCTGCGTCCATTTTTGCATCGTTTATAGTTAGACTATAGTAATTACGTATTGCTTTCCCTGCTTCAAAGTGCAAAGGCGAATTTCAAATTTTTTTCTCAAAATCCGATCCAAAATTTTCTTTTAATTTTTTCCTCTGATAGAGTAAATGACACTGAAAAACGGACATTCTCGTTGAAGTCTCTAATTTTCGAAAATTACATGAGTGATAAATTAAGCACAAGAAATGTTTGGTTGTAGCACCAGAAGTTATATTCTGCAACTAGGGAACCGAAAAATTAATAAATAGCGACAAATTATTTTTGGTGACTTTAGGAACCAGCCGGGAGGAAACCGAAAATTTTAGTAGTTTTCGTGCAATAGAACATAAAATATTTGCAATTTGAAATAATTACACAACAATAATTTGTTTTGAATTGCTAAATTTTTTCTTCAAATTTTTTTCAACTGGAACTTTAAGTGCTTGTTTGTAGAAAAAGACTCGCTGTCTTGATATCTGCTTCTTTAGCGATTTCAGAGAGTAAAATGAAGTTCTTCACTTAGGATCTTCTTCCTTGTTCGCTTCCAATTTACCTTTCAGTGCGTAACTTATTCTTGCAGCGTCCCAATCTGAAACGTTCATCATCTTTCTCTTCTTTAGGTTGTTTACATGAATGATTGCTGACAGCCTCACATAAACCCTAACAACTGTAATGTTTTATAATTACTTCAATAAATATTCTAACCTTTAGATACATGACAGTCAGACACTTATTTTGCATAAAATAAAAAACAAAAAGACGTTCATTGTTCTAAAATATGTATGCAAAGCAGCATTTATTTAGTATAAAATAAGGGAACTATTTCCATTTAAAATATGATTAATTCCTTTAAAAAACCTTGGAATTTACATTAGCACTTACTGATAACATGCGCTTCCTTTTAATTTTAATTGCACGTACCCAGCGGATGTTTTTAAAACAATTTCAACAAACACAATCGTCCATCTGTAGTCTCCAATTTTTTCATTTATTTTATTTATTTATTTTACGTCAAAAACAGTTAAAACAGCGTATGACGTGCTATGGGGAGAAGTAATATGTGTGCATATTTTCAAAATTCTGTGATCCCTACACTAAGTCATATAGTACTTGAATTTTGAATGAAAAAAAGCTACCATGTAATAAAATCTATTTTCAAGAATAAAGAAGCAATAAATTTTGGTATCTTATCCATGCTGTCCTTCGGAATAATACTTCCTGCCGCGACAACATGGAAACGATAATTTGAATAACTGTATTTCCCACTGAATTCTAGAAGACGTGCACAGAAAATGAAGTTACATTTATGTCCAGAAGCAAAACAAGGGGCCATCTCAGTATTTGCTCAATGGATCAGGGAATCTGGACGAAAAACCTAATCGAAATGGGGGTCATTGACACGGAGGCTGCAGTAAAATACTTGTTACAGGTTGTTTATACACATTTATACAGTCCAAATGGTAAATAATGCATTAGGTATCATTGTTAAAATTAATGTTACTTTCCTTGTGATGCTCAGTATAGTCTCTAATTGTGTAGAAACAGTTATGCAGCAGAAACGATTTCACTTTGGATTTAAACTTTCTATCGAATTTAATCGTTTAATGTCATCTGGCAAAGTGTTGTTAAATAATGTACACGTATTGTATGTGAATGTTTTGTAATGAGCTGTTGATACTGCCACCTGATGAATATAATTTCTACGTCGAGTGTTATAGTAATAGTCATCGGCATTTTCTGAAAATATATTCCCGCCCTTAAGCAAGTCATTTTTGACAAAAACAACTGATTCGTAAATAAACAGACAAGGTAGTGGTAACAATCCTAGATTAATGAAGAGAGGTTTACAAGAATCACGTGGATGGGATTTGGTTATTATTCGTACAATTCTTTTTTGTAATCTAAAAGTCTGGGAGCTATAAGATGTATTTCCCCATAATATTACGCGATATCTCAGGCGGGAATGAACATTCGCGAAATATACACAACGAGCAGAATGAAGGCTGACTGAATTTGCAAGAATTCTGAACGCGTAGCACAATGAACTTCATTTTGTGTTCAATTCATTTAAATGGACGTTCCATTTAAGGCTTGACTGAATTGAGACACCTAAAAATGTTGTTGCCTTAACATCAGTGGTACACCGTTTATTTTCAATCGAACACAGAATAGTTTATTTGATGGTTATTATGGTTCCGGTGGAGGGCCAAATTTTTAAAGTAGCAAGAGTTTGAGGGCCACCTAAAATTATCAGCTAAGGGGCAGTATAGTATTATTGAGATTTTGCACGTTTTATTTGCAAGAGATGTGTAATATGATGCCGATTTTCTTCATGTAATAAAGATTTAAAATTGGTGACCAACGTCGTTGAGGCGCCCGGACACAAAAAATTCTCTCGGATTCCAAGCGAGTACCCAGGAAAATGTTTGGTGGAGAATTCTAATGGCTGGTCGCTTTGATTGGTAATTCTCCGTGTACTAATAACTAGCAGTTGACGTAATCGGAAACGTCAATCAGTCAAGCAGGTAGACATCAGAGAGAAAGGATTGATTGATTGATTTTTTCGTGTTTCCGGGCGCGTCAACGACTTTGGTCATTAGTCCCAAAATTGTAGTGTATGCTTTTGTCTCGGGAGATGGCGGTGATCTTCCTCGAGCTGGATGACGAGATCCTGCGCGCAGCTACCGGCTGGGTTTCCCCCTAATCAGGACTCTCCCACCAGCGGAGTACCGCCCCAGCCGGGACAAGTACTAAGCTCCGGACCGGTCTCCCGGAATATGTGGTAGTGTAGTGCATGTTAGTGTAAGTGTGTGTGTGTGTGTGTGTGTGTAAGGGATAGGGCAAGAAAGAGGAAGGAAATATCGCGCGCGGTCCGTGGCCCGTTTGGTAGGGTACTGCTCCGGGATTCGCCTGGTTTTGATCGGAGAAATCAAGGAATACTACCGATCAGAGCAGCCGGCAGCTAGAATTCTCCTCCAGACAGCGACTGAATTGGACCTAGCTGAAAAGCTAGTGTCGAAAATCCTACCACCGTCGGGACTCGAACCGACTGACCTTCCGGTCAGAGGCGCTGCAGTGGCATCAGTTGATGCACTGAGCTACCGCTCCCGATGAGAACAAGGAGTAATGTTTACATTTTTCATCGGCCCTCTTGGAGGACCATGGTGTCTAACAGTCCCGAGCAATTCGTGGAGCGTCTCACGACGCCGCAGCGAGCGTCGCGACGCCGCGCAAAAGGCATCTTCCGGGACAGGAGAAGGAAGCTCCGCGAGGCGTCGGCGGGCGTCGCGACAACCTCCCGCGCTCGAAAGTTCCCCCTCTCCCCCGCCCCGCCGCAGCTTTCCTTTGTGCGCTGCAAGGCATGTTCCGGTAACAAGTGCGGAGATGGCGGCGGAAGGTGCTTGCGCCGGCGAAGATGCTGGAGAGGAGACGATGGCAGCGAGGAAGTGACTGTGGAAATGGGCTTCAACGACTGCAAGAGAGAAGGAATGGTCTGGTGCCTTTAATGCCAAATGCCCAGCATACAGCCATCAACATTTGCAAATAATACTTGCACAATTTCTTTTCCACTTTCTAGGTGATATTCTTTCCAACTGTTATTGCAAATATGAAAGGAAGTGACACATCAAAAAACGTATTAATGTGTGCGCATAGGGCTTGCCAATTGTTGTTGTGGTCTTTCGAGCAGAGCATTGTTTAAGTTAAAAGACATATTTAAACACAAGAGACAATATAATATATATTACAATCGAATAGTCTATGTCTCATATTTTCACACTAAGAGTTTCTGTTGTTTCATTTAGGAAATGGTACTGGAGTAATTTCACAACAATGATTGAATATTAATAACTGACTAGCTAACTACCTACCTCCCTACCTACCTACCGACCTGCGTACCTACATACCGACCGACCGACTGACCAACCGACCGACCGACCGACCTAAATAAATAAATAAATATATTTTTTGAAAGTGAGACTCAAGAATTCGTCCTACTCTTCCGCCTGTTCGCTCTCAAATTAAATAGGAGATAATTCAAAGAAAACACGTACGCTATCAGTGAAAAGGGTTTCTTATAACTGTGACAAGATTGAATGCAGTGACGTATACTGCTTTTATGGCCTGGGCTACCGCTGAATTTAGAAATAATCTTTGACTATATAATCTTTGACTATACATAATCTTCGATTATGTTGTTTTTCTAGTTTGTTAAATTTGTTTACACAATATTATTTACGTTTTGTATATCAAATGATTAGAAAACACAATTCTTTTTACAATTTCTCGTTATTCGAACGATTAAAAGGCTTCTCTAATAAACACTGTACAATACATTCATTGTCAGCAAATAAACTTCCCGAAGTTTGCTGTCACATTTTTTTCAAAATTTCTTATCAAATTGATAATAGTTAACTTTCACACTATCACATATTTAATATGTTGCAATTTTATCACTTAAAACACGCTTAATATGTATTATACGCTTATACACGCTTATTATGTATATATACCTCACCACCAACGTGTATGTCTTGCATATCTATCTAATTTACTCTGTTCATTTATTGTCCTCTGCCTCCGAACTGCTCCGAGCGTGTCAAGAAACCGCTCGGGAAATCGGCAACCGGAGCCCTTGGCTGGCCCTTTCTTTCCAGTAGGAGGGAGAAGTGAGACGTGCAACGAACGCACACTGTGAGGATGCCGCTGGGTCCCAGCGGTTTCTTCGGCGTTGCTGCCTCTTTAAGATGACTGACTAATGCGCCGACCAGAGAGCGATTTAACACAGATCTCTAACAGAACAGATTATACAGAACGTTGAAAAATGTATGTTGCTGAAAAAGAATGTGTCCAATAATTATTTTTTAATATAATTTATGTTGACTTATTTTTGTTCTCGTAGTTTTTACGGGCTACCGGCGGTAGCCCTGGTAGCCCACAGTATACGCCACTGATTGCATGCGATTTATGTCTGGTCAATTGTAGCTACTTCACAACGGAAACAATAGCAGTGTTTTATGTGATGCTTCGTGTAATGATTAAAAAGAGTAGACATAGACTATCATGTAATGTTGTCTGTTTCTATAATAAACAACTAACGTATTAACAAATCGATTATTGGAAATAAAAATAATTGACAGATGGAGGGTGAAAAAATAATACAATCAATACTAGAACACACTTTTTATAATTTTCTTTATTGTGGAATTTGTTACTTCAGATCCATTTTAATGCTCGTTTAATTTTATACATGCCTCTTTTCACTTTTATTTTATCCAGAATAAATTTCTTTTGGCCTGCCAATTTTAGGCATATAAATGCCTGGACTTGTAATTCTTGTGGTAATTCTTTCAAAGTTTTTACCATTTATTATACACCACGTACCGGACTTCTTTCCGTTAACAGCTGAGTTGCGGAACTTTACCGCGTTTGCTCCAGCTACCTTCGTTTCACAAGCACGTGCGTGCCAGATGCGAGTCAAAACGTAATTTAAAGGGTACTGAATGTTCTCTGGTGGGCAAGAGGTACTTAACGTTCACTCTACAACTTTCCTCGCGCGTAACAAAGTATCCACATTGTCTTCTTCAATCACAAGTGAAGTAAGTTCTTATGAGCATTGATTCCCAATTCAGACGTTCGGTTAAAAATTTATTCTGTCGGTAAGATTTTGAGTGAATTATCTGCTGCGTAATTTTCTTTATTTGTGGATGTGGTATTAAGGGGCATGTAATGACAACATATTCTATGGCTTGAAACATCAAAAAGTAATTAACAAAAACGAAAAAAAAAAAAAAAAATCAGTGAGGTCGAATCAAATATCGAACAAATGAAAATAAAGCAATCGATAATCATACCAAGTGATAACTGAAGGTGCTACAGAACGGCACAGACCTCGTAGTAAAGTTGTCTAATTTCCTTGGTGTGGACTGGCTTTACGGACTGCCCCATCCTCTTGCTAGCTGCCATCCATCTCCACCCGAAGTCCTTTTTCTTGAAACTTCCTCAACATTTCGGTTTCCTAATAGTGGAACCGAAATATTACTTTAATAATATTAAAGAAGAGTTAAACTATTCCTAAATGACAATTTTAATCGAAAAATATGAAGCCGTTTTAAAGAAAATGAGAATTAAGCATTACTGTAAATGCGAAATTCTTTTTCACTGATCTCTATTGAGTTTCCGAAAACCTTCATTGGACGTCAGTTAAAGAACTTCCACTCGCATATGATAAAATATTCAAATCCATGGAAAAGCGCATGTTAACAATGTGAAATAATTCTTTAAAAAATCATTTGTATCATAAAAAAACAAAAAAAATACACCAATATAAACTTTACGTTATATTAAACAGTGCAATTAGCCGTATCCACTTGAAAAGTGGGAAGAAAAAAATCAGAGTCAATTTTTCAAAAAATGGCGTTAGAACGTTTCTGAAAATGCGGAATTTTCAAATCATTTTAAAAGAAAACTGTTTAGTTTTCGAGAAAATTTATATAACATTTAAAGCACGTTTACTAAAAAATGTAATAATATGTAGAAATTGCCTCTAATGTAAATATTACCGTCATTATTAAATTGTATAGTGAAATTACATAGTTCTAATTTTTGAAAAACAAGAGAATAGTGTAATATGTTGTTCATGTCATCGGATAGGGTATATTTGGCATTACCCCTACCAAAAATTTAAAGAAAAAATTTTGAAATTTTTTTGGAAATATCTTGTTTTTGTTATTTTTTAAACTTGCAAATTTTGCTCGCACGATTGCTCGAAAAATACTAACCTTTTCAAAAAAATTACATGACCTTAATTAGAACTTTAATGAGAACCTTAATGATTAATGGCCAACAAATTTCATTGGAAGGAAAAATCCCTGTCTTCAATTTTTTGATAGTTAAAGGATGACGCCGAAAATAATTAAATGTTTTGCAATTATCGAAAATTCCGAGTTAACCGTGGAAATATGACCTATGCCACATTTATAAGTGTATTTAACTCTATTCTTACAAGAAATTTAAAGAAAAAAATTGAAGTCTTTAATATTTTTGTTGTAGGAAGACCTCCCAAAAAATTCAACTTTTTGCTATTTCCGAAAATTCAGAGTAAACCGTGATGGGTCTTAAGTCACCTTTAAGATTGTATTTTCCTCTGTTCTTACAAGAAATGAAAAAAAAGAAATTGGAGCCATTTTTGAGAAAATTCAGAAAATATCCGGTGGGCTTCATGTAAAGTACCTCCAAATTTTAAAGACTGTTTTTCAAATTTTCAAAGCTTCAACTAGAGCCAGATGGACAGCAATTTCTTCAATTTGGAAAAGATCATACGTGTGGTTTAGGCGTAAGATTGTTCACATACGACAGACGGAGAGAGACAGACGGAGAGACAGATGGACAGATAGACGGACGGACAGATGTTTTAAAACAAAATACTTTTTGGGTATAAGGGACCCCAAAACGTGTATTTCCATTGAAATCTCGAAATCGATATTCCGCAACATTACATAACTTTCACTATACTTCCTATACTACTCCCGTATGTATACGAGAAAGTTAAAATTGGAGCCGTCTTTGAGAAAATTTGGAAAATAGCCGGGGGGCTTCATATAAAGTATCCCCAAATCTTAAAGTTTGTTTCTCAAAATTTCATAGCTTCAACTAGAGCGAGATCGCCAGGATATTCTCAATTTGGAAAAGATCGTACTGATGGTTTAGGCGCTAGTATTCTTCACAGACGGACGGTCGGACCGACTGACGGACAGACAGACGAACAGTCGGAGGGATGGACATTTTGAATAACATACTTTTTCTGAATGACGTGTATTTCTGTTGAATTCTCGAAACGATTTTTCGCAGCATTACATCTTTCTCTGTACTACGTATATTACCCCGTATATACTTACGTATACGAGAAAGTAAAACTTTGGAGCCATTTTTGTGAAAATTTGGCACATGTCCCTAGAGCTTCATATAAAGTCCCCCAAAAAATTAATGAATGCTTTTTAAAATCGCAGAGCTTCGACTCATGCAAAAATGAGGGTTTCTTCACTTTAGAAACAATCCTACGCATGGGGTAGGCGCTAGGTCCGTCCTGACGGATTGACGGAGAGACGGACGGACGGACGGGTTTTGACGTCAATTGACTTTTTGGTATCAAGGATCCACAAAACAGGGATTCTGGCTACACCACGTGGTAGAGGATTTTTTTCATAATTTAGCAACTCCGTATATATTACGTATACGAGAAAATAATACGTTGCCTTACGTTGCTTTAAATAAAATTAACGACACTTCATTTCAAAAAATATCTACTGTAAGCATTATCACATTTCTCTTCAATGTTTTTTGTGACTGATGGATGGCGCTTCGCCAACGACAAGTAGTAACCATTAGTTTTATCTATATTTTTTACACACATTACAAAGTACTATACTAGTAGATTTTTTTCCTACGATGCGCATTTATAGTGATATTTTAATTTTTCGGTTTGAATCGACAATATATAACGACGACCGTGGAAATTCGTTGCAGTGAAGAATTTGCGTGCTGGGCTCTTTGTGAAGGCAGCGCGGCGATGGCCGAGGAGGTGGAGGAGGCGAAGCGCGAGAGGCGGTGAATGTTCCGCGGGAGGCGCAGGGGGCGGCGACCGCAGAGAAAGCGCTCAGTGGCGGCGGGGGCGGGGGCGGGGGCGGGGACGGGGACGGGGACGCCTATAAGAGCCGGGCCGGGCGCCGAGGCTGGCACTCCGCTGCGGCAGCCGGTTCGCACTCGCACCGCTCTCTCACCCTCTCTCACCCGCACACCGGCAGCATGAAGTTCACGGTAAGTGCGAGAACCGTGCCCGTTGAGGACGGCGCTCTCTCTGAGGATGGAGCTTACTGAGGATAGCTGTCAATGAGGACGGAATTTACTGAGGACAGTTCATACTGGGAACGGTACTTACTGAAGGGCAGTGCTTATTGAGGACGATACTCACTGAGGAAGGTACTCACTATATGCAAGTTGTAGTATGCGAACGAACGCTCTTATTCTGCTCTTTTGCATTGATGCGATGGTTAATATAAAGGATTTTAATGTAGTTGCAAGTAGCGGAGAAAACTGCTTGATGTGTTGTATACTTCCGTAACCGTGAAATTCTCTCGGTTTTAGAGTTATCACGTTATCACGGTCATTCTTAATTTTTACATGCATTTATCTTGTGAAGATATCCACAGTATAGCTAATTTCTTTTAGTAACAAAATGTTAGATTCCTTGGTGAAGTTTTATATATTTTATTAAAATTCGTAAAAATTGAAGATTATGTAATGATTATTTGATTGATAACGAAGATTTAGAATAATTAATAGTATTTTTTTGCGTTTGAAATTTATATTCCGGAACAGGTATGTAACGGGTACACATCCAACGCATACAACGAAATTAATTTTCCGTTGTAAAATAGTTATCGAGTGTAATTGAGAATTGCGAGTGGATGAATTCATTATTAAGAAGCGCTGCGAGCGTTTTATTATTTTTAATGTTCATAATATTTTATCCACTTAATTTGTATTCACAATTCAAGGGATTATATAAAACTCATTCATTTAATTTATCAAAATTAAAATTTTCGAATTGCTGGAATTTAAAATTAAATGATTAATACATGCAGTCTGTTTAGCTTACTGGTGTGCATTTGTGTGCTCGCCCTGTCTGAGATGTTTGACCATTACTAACGAATCGTTGAAACAACAAAATCAAGATGAGGCAACCTTGTGCAGGAACTTGTGTTCTTTACTGTTAATAACCTATTTGTTTGATGTGTCTCAATATACATAAACGACTTAGTTGAAAATTCTGACAAATGATTTGTTTTTTGTTAATGTAGTCGCGTTTTTTGGAAATAAACATGCGACGGATCTCTCTGAATTATTTAGCGAAATCTATTTGAATTTTAATGTGATAACTTAAAAAAACACACGCAAAAGTAAAAACCAAATTATTTTTATTTAATTGTTATTTACATTTTAATTTCATGTATACAACACGGCTCAAAAATCCTTTTAACTCTCAGAGGTAAGAGAAAAGTTCTGCAAGTATTAAAGCGAAATGTTACATAGTGCAGTGGAAAGAGTGCTTGGCATGCACATTCATTTTATGACCATTGCATGACACCAGATACAAACATTAATGTGCAGAGTGTGTGCCCTTTAGAGATGATGCTAGACGCAGGGAAAACTTTTCAGTTGCTTACTCGTGCGAAGAAATGCAGCACTTTAGTTTGCTTTTAGAGATAATTAAAAGTGGTGTTTTGTAAATATAACTGTATGCGGCATATTCTTTATATTTTGCATTCCATATTTTAATTATTATATATATTTTCAACTTTATTGTATAGGAATGCGACAAAAATAGTATTTTTATAATTTTCATTATTACTGAACAAAGGAAGTATACAAGAGTATAATTTGATGTTAAATTTAGTAAAAAATATTTTCATGTGAATATTTCGCTACCATCAACCATAGATAATTAACTTCAATATTTTAGGTAAAGTTGCGAGGGTTTTCTGTTTGACATATTGTTCTGATGTAAAATTCATGTTATGAAGGTGTTATTTATTAAATTTATAATTATAGATTCTTAATTTATTCTACTAACCCACACGAGTTAGTGGAATAAGTCATGGAACTGTAATAAGTGTTCAATGTTTGACTGATGTTAGCTGTAGTTTTGTTACATTCAACCATTTCAGCGATGAACAAGAAGTTTCTTCTGCATAAAAAGATAAAACATATAAAAGGGAGGAAAAAGGGACATAGCATCATTATTCACTGTCACGATAAGAGTCCAAGGGAAAAGCATGCAAAGCACGATCTAACTAAAAAGAAGGGAACTAAAGTTAATCCCTAATTTTTCATCTAAAATAACGTAGAATATCTAATTTAAGTATCAGAATATTGAGAGAATACTATGCAATTTATGGAAAAGACAAATTGAAAGGAAATATACGATACCGAACAATGCAATATTTTCTAAACTTGAATTTGAGTAGATCAAAAGAATATTTTCTAAGAAGTGTAACAAAAGAAATGAGAGCATGCAGCGTGCATATTTACAGATCTGTAGTGAAGTTTCAACAAAGTAAAAAGGCTTCCATTATCTTCATCAAGAAAGTCGGTTTTATAAATAAAGAAATAGAGAACTGGAATGGTATGCGTTCGAAGTAATGTAGTACTTGAGGGTACCGGTGGGCATGACGAGGATAGTTGTCGAGAAGCGTAGCCTTGGTATGACGACGTCGCGTGCGCAAATCCTAAGATATTACATTCTAAGCATATATTAGAGTTATTGTTGTGGGTGTTCGCTGTGAGTGAGGCAGTGGGGTGACGGCGTGGCATGCACAGATCCTGTCCGTGGCCGCGCTGGCGATGGTGTCCTGGGCGGCGGCCGAGGCGCCGGAGCACGAGCTCCTGCTGCTGGTGCCTGAACCCGATCACCGTCTGGTGAAGCGCGGGGTGGACTACGGCGGCCACGGCGGCGGTGACTACGGCGGCGACTACGGCGGCGACGACGACCACGGCGACGACGATGGCGGGCACACCAAGACCGTCTACATCAAGGTCCCCCACCCGGTGTTCGTGCAGGTGCCCGTGCCACACCCCATCCCGGTCCCGCACGCCGTGCCGCTGCCCATCAAGATCGCCGAGAAGATCGAGGTGCCCGTCGTCAAGACGGTGCACGTGCCCGTCGAGAAGCACGTGCCCATCCACGTGGAGAAGCTGGTGCCTTATCCGGTGGAGAAGCACGTGCCCATCCCGGTGGAGAAGCCCGTGCCCGTCCCCGTGAGCAAGCCCTACCCCGTCAAGGTCCCGGTCGTCAAGTACATCCACCACTACACCAAGACCAGCGGCGGTGGCGGCGGCCACGGCAAGTGGTAGAGCTGGCCCGGCGGAGCGCTTGCCTCTGACGCTGCAGCGGCGACGGGTGGGCGCAGCGTGCAGCCCCGGGCGGTGTGCCCCAGGGTTCCATGTCTGGGCGCGCCCTAGCCGCCCTCGAGCGCGCGTTGGGGACGGCGGCGGCGGCGGCGGCGGCGTGAGCGGGCCGGCGGCGGCGGAGTGGTCGCCTCTTGGCCCCTAGCCGCGCGCGCGCCGCCCGCCTCGCGCCACGCCTGCCCGTCCCCCCAGCCGCCGCTCCACCGGGGGCGGAGTGGCCGCTCGGCTCGCCACCCCTCGCCCACCCGCCCGCCCAACCACACTCACCCTCATGCGCCCACGATTCTCATCTGCTCACCTCTTGTACAGTCGCATCGCGTGCTCATCTGTTCTCGTTGTTTGTTTTTGTTTTTTATGTTTTTCATGTTGAGCTTTGTAATAAAATTTGAAGAAAATTTTGAACTTTTCTTTTCCCTTTTCCATTTTTCTTCAGTGCTCATAAATGTATACAATAGAATTCATTGGCATGAACCCATTTATAAGATCAATCAGATTTGCGTAACAGCATTACAAAGTTTAGAGGTATTCTATTACATATCATTGAAGGGAGTTTATATTCGAGATTATGAAAATTCGGAAACATGAAAAGGAACACCACTAGAGTTCTTTTATTTTGTGAAGATAATATGGAATTACGTTTTATACTTCGTTTGGTATTGAATCTCATTTTTATCAGGTAGAAATGACTCGAAATAAGACAGACCTTAGATTCCGTGGCAAAAATCAGTGTTGTGGTGGTCTGTAAAGCAGCTGTGCACTACGTAATTTTCACTCGGTGCACTGCTCCTGTCCATACTGTATATAGTAGTTAACATCTCTTTTAGATTTTTGTTAGAAACCTTTTGTACTCGTGAAGAAGACTACGTGAACACTTCCACGCCCTGCACGCATTCGCTGCTCCTCTGTTGCGGCACTTGCTTGACTCTCAATATACATTTCAACGTCGCACACATTTCATTTTCACATTCGTACATTTAAGGACTGTTAAAATCTCCTGCATGTTGTACACGTATTTGAACTTCATGGAGTAGTGCATGTGTGAGACACGCAATGATATCCAGGAACACGTATGTTTTATTTAAAGTGTCAGTGGTGATGTATGATAAGCGATGACAGTATGATAAAAAGAGAATTCTTGATTTAATGCTGAGGACGCAAACAAGGTTTGGTTAGTAGCAGTGCGTCCTTTTAGAAGTTTGCAGAATAGCTACATATTAATCAGTGTGCGAATTTCGTGAAGTAAGCGGCCAATTAACTGTGAAAATCACATAATTTCCATTTCAAATTTCTTGCTGGATATGTGTTCCATCGCATATCAGCACTTGAAATTACCAAACGCAACCATGTTTCGTGGAACACCTTTTATATCGTAATTAATGAATTGTTAACCCGTAAAGAGTTATCAGTGAAAAAATCCTAACACAATGTTTAACGGTATACAAACACGTTTCTTTAATCGTGACTAAAATTAGTGTATACCTACATAATAATAATAGTATATTATTTATTGTTTCAGGGATAATCCACAAAAAAACCATTAGGGGTACCTTCTCTTAAGTATAGAGTGGCGATAAACTGATTATTGAAGTGTTAGAAACGAAAACTGGAAAGTACATTGTAGTATTGCCTAGGATATTAAAATGCCTGGTGTTTACATTCTGACCACGCTATGAAAATTCTTCAGTTCCACTAGTGTATAGGCAGTGATTTAGCATGTGAATTTCAATGAAAAAACAAACAAATAAAAAACCATATGTATTGACTCGGAGATAAAATATGGTTACGTTCATGTGATATGTTAATTTTTTTACTTATAGCATATAATATTCCGTGTCTCACATATGCAGTTTTGTTAGAGTGTGTAATAACGTATTTGGTTTTCAAGTGGTGTAGCCAAGACCTTTTTTAGAAAGTGTGCAAATAAAATTTATAGAACTAGTGTTTTGAAGTATAATATATTGTGTTGCTCCATTGCAATTATTTTTTTAAACTAATAATTTTCTTAAAAATTAAATATTAGAATAATTTCCCTTGATTCTAGCAAGAAACCAAGAAACATTTGAGTTATTATGACTAGTGTATGCTAATTAGATTGTACTATATGCATTAAGTTAGTACAGGTTTCCAAATGGATATTTTTGTATTTCACTTCAGTTTACTTCTTAGCTTATTTTTGCAGTTTTCAGGATGAATGCCCAAAAAACCTACACATTACCAGTAAATATTCTTGCAATGTGCGAAAAAATGCAATCAGGTGATAATTTTTATACTAATACGGTCAATGTTGTGAATTGCGTATAAAGATAATTTCTTTATTTAGAATTATATTACTGTACATCATTATTGACATTTTAAATTTTATATAAATTGATGTTAGCAGATTACATACATACCCACATTTATAAAAGACAAGCAGCTTTTGTTGTTTGCCCTTCAGTATCTTTTGTGTGAAGTATTTCGTTCAACCTTAGTCAAAAGTTATTTAGATAAGTTTGCACACATTCAGTTATGTATTGTGGGAATTCTGATTTGGTGTTGTTCACGTTCTTGTGAGAAGAAATAAAAGAGGTCATCTTCGTCAACATATTATGTTGACAATATGACAAATATGTTGACGAAGATGACCTCTTTTATTTCTTCTCATTCAGTTATGTGAAAAAATTGCCAGTGCGCAGTGTATCTGGACATTGCTTGTGCACAGCAAACTGCACAGTATGTCCTTAATGTTGTCAACAAGACTACACGTGTAATAGACTTCTACAGAGAGGTAATAGTTATTAAAGAAACAAGGTTTACTTGAACTACTTTGTGTTATATGAAATTGGTATCTTTCAAAACTTTTTTAAAATTTATTTATCCTTGTTCAATAATACATTATTTTTCAAGGGGTTGAGGTAAATACAATAACAATTCGAGTTAAGAGGAAAAACGTACAGAAATAACCTCAGAACTTATTGTTATAACATTTAGGCCTAATAAGTTTGAATAATGATAAATTTAATCATTAGATATTTGAAATACATTTAAATGTAATAATACATTTTACAATATACAGTATAGTTTCTAACAATAGTATAGTTCGTTTTTTAAGGAGAAAGGAAGAGCTAAATATGAAAGTTGTAATAAGTCTTTAACAAAACGTGAACGAACAATAACCTCGCAGTTGATGCGACTATAAATAAATTTTTAAAAAAATTAAATTAAATTTTTAAAAAAACCTGAACGAACACCTGCATAAGGGTTAGGTGATTGCCATGATTGCAAATGTTGTGAGGAGGGCAAGCAGAGAGACTGGATAAGAATTTAGTAGAAATAATATTAATCCAGATTTTTAAAGGAACAATGTTTAGCACTTCTAAAATTAGAATTTTTAGAATAAGCCAAGGGGCTTTTAAAATATTTCTTAGGTTCCTATTTTGTGTATCGTGTAGTTGAAAATTAAATTTTGCTATATCACTCCGAATAGGGTAGGCGAATGTTAAGGAAGGACAAAAAATGTATTTAAATATAGATATGGCTGATTCTAAAGATAACTTGGAGTTTTTGTTAAGAAAGGGATGTAATTTTAAAATTTGTATATTAGTTTTATAGGCTATGGCAGATATGTGTGTTTTCCGAGATAATGTTGTGTCTAATTGTAGCCCTAAATATGTTACCGCTTTATTCAAAGGAAGCCAAGGAATTGCTTTACTATTAATAATTAGGGGATAAGTGGGGTAATTCGTTTTAAAGAGAAAATTTTTGGTTTGCGACTTTTGTAGATTAATTTCAATTTACCAGTTGGTATACCAAGAAATTATGTTTTTTAGGTCGTACTGTAAATTTTCTCTATTTTTAATAATGTCTTTATGAGAAGAGAAGAAATCTACAAAAACCGCTATTTGAGTCTTGGATAGGCGTGGCATATCTGATATAAATAAATTAAATAGAAGAGGAGAAAGACGAGAACCTTGACGAACCCTTGCGTAAATGTTAAATTCGTTAGAAAGAGTATTGTTAATTTCAACTTGGAATTTATGATTAGATTAGTAACTAGCAATAATATTTTGAAGATATATTGGAAAACCAAAATTTCTTAATTTGTAACCATAGTGCCAAACTTTGTCAAAAGCGTTTTCTACATCTAGAAATATATTGTATATATTTATGTTATTGTATATGTAACTAATAATGTACTACATACATTAATAAATTTACTACGTATTGATTTAGCTCAACATGGTGTCATTTCATCAATAGGTAAATTAGAATGGGTCCTGGGCCAGATGGAATACCACCTTTATTTTTTTTAAATGCAAAACAAATCTTACTCCTATATGACATCTGTTTTCAAAATCGCTGACTGAAGGCACGTTTCCAGCAATTTTGAAGAGGAGTTTTATAACTCCTGTCCACAAATCTAGTAACCAGTCTGATGTAAAAAATTATAGACCTATCTCGAAACTGAGCACAATACCAAAATTATTTGAAGCAATTATTACAAATAAACTATCTGCTTTCCTACAGAGAACGAACAACATGGTTTTAGACGTAAGCGCTCAACAACAACCAATTTGTTAACATTTCACCACTTCACACTTGAAAAATTAGAATCAAATTCCCAAGTTGATACTGTTTACACGGATTTTTAAAGGCAATTGACACCATAAACTACTTTTGATGAAATTATATAATATTGGTGTCTGTAGTACTTTTTAAAATTGAATTCAAATTATTTGTTACAACGAGTACAAAATGTCAAATGCAAATAGTTTGTTTCAAGAAATATAATGGTAACACCAGGTCTACCTCAGGGTTCCCACTTGAATCCTTTATTATTCATAATATTTATTAATGACCTTAAACTTAAACTATCTAAATGTTCATTTATAATGTACGCAGATGATGTAAAGTTATACTCCAAAATAAAAAAATGATTGCATCGCTCTACAATTCAACATATCAGTGTTAGTCCTGTGGTGTGATGATAATAAATTGGATCTTAATATTAAAAAATGTAAATTTATGACTTTTTATAGGTTGAGGAATAATATCAACTTCTCTTATTCGATAAGAGGACCGAATATTGAACAGGTCACGCTGATGAAAGATCTTGGAGTTTATTTGGATATCAAAACTCAAATTTACATATCATATAGATAAACTAATATTTAAAGCAAATTGTATGCTAGGTTTCGTCAAGAGAATGACCCAAGACTTTCAGAATCCAAAATCTTTTCGAACATTATACTTGACTTTGGTTAGATCAATCTTAATGTAAACTTCTTCTGTATGGTCCCCCATTTATGAAAATAACATAAATAAACTAGAAAATGTTCAACATTCATTTTTAAATGTTTTTGCCTCCTCATCCTCACCTAGAGTAAGTCATAATTATACTTAGGTTGCTACTACTATGAATATAAGTGCGTTGAAAGCATATAGAAATTATACTGATGTTTTGTTTCTACATAATTTGATAAACAAATGAAATCGATTGAATCTATCTTCTTGCAAAAATCTTGTGGAAAGTTCCACTGTTAAATTTGAGAAATAACGAATCATTGAATTTTTAACGCCTTTAGCGAAAACAAATCAGTTTTATTTTTTTAAATCATTATGGAAAATGTGCAAATTAGTAAATGAATTTATTATACATATGTACTCCAATAAAAACTGTATAAGTCTAGTGAAGAAACTCTTGTTAAATGACTTCAAACAGTTACATATATATGTACTTTCTTGTTCTTATATACTATAGTATTACATTTACTACAACGTGTATGATAATATGTATTTTTGGGCGGTTGCCTGTTTATAAATAAATAAATAACTATATAAAATGTTATTGTTTTTGTGTTGAAAACCTGTAGAAAGTACCACTCACGCAACTTTTCTTGAACGATAATTGACGAAATGCGGGCGGAGTGGGGGTATTAGTTACAAAGACAGCCACTAGAGTATTTTCAGTAATGCCAACCTTTGGTAGATGAAAGTCAAACCTGCTACGTTTGCGGCCAGGTCAACGCTCTGGGTAGGCAACAGCAGGGACACTAGATGAATTAAAATGTATTTAAGGCTTGTGTAGATCTTTGCTAATTTTGACAAGCATTCTTGTCGATCTACAGCATGACTGATAGGATGCAACAAAACCTTGTTCTCCTTTTCCACTTAACAAGATTTCACAACTTTTTCTATAATTTTGCGTTCGCCGCTACGATACGTCTTCCTAACTTTTTCGGGAGTTTTAGGTGCCTCCCTTGAAGGATCTGAACATGCCTCAGCCATTTCTTCATTTACTGATAATAAACCTGAACAGACGTTCTTTACTATGAAAGCTACTAGCTTATGTTTCGCGCCAACGAAGTTTTAATGCTGGGAATGTTGTCATCAGTGCTCGCTGCGATCTTTTGCCTTCAGCTGTTTATGGCTCCAGGGAGGGGAAAGCCAGGTAATCGTTCAAGAAAAGGTGCGCGAGTAGTAGTCAGATAAACGTAGCAGTTGTGAGTAGTTGAATAATTATGTCTGAAACCAAATTTAGAATTAGATAGAAGATTAGTTGATCGCATAAATTTAATTAATCAAGATAGAATAGCTTTTTCAAATATTTTAGAAAAATTGGAGAGTAAACTGATAGGCCGAAAATTTTCCGGTTTGTGGTGGCTTTTGTTTGGTTTAGAAATGGGTAAAATGAGAGCAATTTTCCATATCTCTGGAAAGTAATTCAATCTGAGACAAGAGTTATAAATCGCTGTTAAAGGACTTGTTGTATTATTGTATAAGATGTTTTAATACAATATTTGGGATTTGATTCATACCAGGATATTTTTTTAATTATTTTTGAGTTAGTCAATAATAAATTTTATTGTATTTACAATATTTCTGGGATTTTTTTTTATTTCATGAAACAGCTAGGCATTGAATGTGTTTATTTCAACAATAATGAATTTCACTTTTTTTGATTTGTGATAAGCATCAAGTATTGAAAACTTTTTACAGTTAAAGTTTATTATCAATGTTTGGGGTACTGTTTAAAACTGTTTGTGTCAATATGAATCAATTAAGTTAATTGTAAGTAGTAGAATTCAGTTAATTAAGATGATACATATTTGAAAATTCACTTCACCTTTTCTTGTATTATTGGATAAAAAGAATACAAGAACAGGCATTTATTAAGCTCATAATATCACCCGAGTGTGCGTGGTATTCAGTTTTTACTGCATCGTTGTTGCACAGCATATCTGAATATTGTCTATGCACATCAAACTGCATGGTATGTCTTTAATATTGTCAACAACACAACATTTAATAGTCAAACTTCTACAGAGAAATTATACAGATAGAGGTAAGGTAATAGATGTACATGGTTGATTTTGAGTGCTTTATGATGTTATATGAAAACATTATTTAAAACTGCCATGGGATTTTTTAAAATTTTATTAAATTAATCAACAGTTAGGTATTGAATGTGTTTATTTAAAAAATAATGAGCTCACTAATGGTATACATTGCTCGTCTGATTTTATTTATATTAAGATAATATATTACATTAATTGTGTCGTGTTATACAACTATTAAATCTTTAAACTGTAAGGATCAAAGGTAATAAGTTTCAGTGCCTCGGACAACTACCATCGTATGGATGGTTCTTCATTTCAAACATTGGACACGTCGAGAGTCAAACTTCTATTCTCTACCTTCTAATATTAAAGAAGATACTTCAATGCATTGAGACGAAATACATTTGCAACAACGAACATTAGATTCAGATAATTGAACATTTCAACAATCATTTACGGATAATTCAACATTTCCATGTTTGAATTACCGAAGATTTATAAAGAAGAATGTGAACAAATATAATAGCATATTAATAAACACAACCAGCTTTTCCTTCTCGTTTTGATCCGTCAGTGTAAACTTGGTAGAAGTTATATTTTTGGAGCGTTTCTTTTATCACATCTTGGGCATTTGTATTAGATTCAGAGGAAGGGCAAGGAGTATTTACTAATTGGGTGTTTATGGTAATCTTATGGTCTTGCCAGGGTGGGATGGGATTTAAACGTCTAGGTAAGATGAGTGGTTTAACAATATTAAAGTCATTCATGTATTTAAGGAGTCTTTCTCTCAGAGGTAGTGGGGATTTTGGATGTGTTTCATATATGGTTGTTTTGGGATTTTGGAAAATGGTTGAGTTTGTGGGATTGGGTGGGATACTAAACGTTGAATATGCATAATTCAGACATTGTAGCTTGCGTCTTAGTGAAAGTGGTATTTGTCTTGCTTCCACTAATAAGCTGTTGCAGGGGCTAGTTCTAAAAACACCAAGACTTGCATGTGGAGTTCCTCAAGGATCGATTTTAGGCCCTATTCTGTTCCTACTTTACGTAAACGATATGCCCTCGACGATTCGAAACGGAAGAACGGTTCTCTTTGCGGATGATACGAACATCCTTTGCAATAAAGAAACCGTAAATAGTACAATATCAGATGTTTCAAATTGGTTCCGAAATAACAAATTAATAGTAAACGAAAAGAAAATGGTTTTAATGCACTTTTCCATTTCAAATAAACAATTCTGTGCTCCATTGAAAATGAACAGTGTACCATTGACTCATGTTAATGCAACAAAATTTTTAGGTCTCTCAATTCAGTCAAACCTTAAATGGAACGTCCATTTAAATGAATTGAACACAAAATTAAGTTCATTATGTTACGCGTTCAGAATTCTTGCAAATTCAGTCAGCCTTCATACTGCTCGTTGTGTATACTTCGCGAATGTTCATTCCCGCCTGAGATATGGCATAATATTCTGGGGAAATACATCTTATAGCTCCTAGACTTTTAGATTACAAAAACGAATTGTACGAATATTAACCAAATCCCACCCACGTGATTCTTGTAAGCCTATCTTTATTAATCTAGGAATTCTACCATTACCGTGTCTTTTTATTTACGAATCAGTGGTTTTTGTAAAAAATGACTTGCTTAAGGGCGGGAATATATTTTCAGAAAATGCCGATGACTATTACTATAACACTCGACGTAGAAATCATATTCATCAGGTGACAGTATCAACAGCTCATTACAAAAAATTCACATACAATACATGTACATTATTTTACAACACTTTGCCAGATGACATTAAATGATTAAATTCAATAGAAAAGTTTAAATCACAAGTGAAATCGTTTCTGCTGCATAACTGTTTCTATACAATTAGAGACTATACTGAGTATCACAAGAAAAGTAACATTAATTTTAACAATGATACATAATGCATTATTTACCATTTGGACTGTATAAATAAGTATAAACAACCTGTAACAACTATTGTACTACAGCTTCCGGGTCAATGACCCCATCTCGATCAGGTTTTTCGTCCAGTTTCCCTGATCCATTGAGCAAATGCTGAGATGGCCCCTTGTTTTGCTTCTGGACATAAATGTAATTTCATTTTCTGTGGACGTCTTCTAGAATTCAGTGGGAAATACAATTATTCAAATTATCGTTTCCATGTTGTCGCGGCAGGAAGTAATAAGAGCCAAAATTTATTGCTTATTTATCCTTGAAAATAGATTTTATTACATGGGAGTTTTTTTGTTTGTTTTATTTCTCCCTTTCAAAATTCAAAATTTATTGTTTATTTATCCTTGAAAATAGATTTTATTACATGGGAGTTTTTTTGTTTTTTTTTCTCCCTTTCAAAATTCAAAACTTAAGTAGTATATGATTTAGTGTAGGGATCACAGAATTTTGAAAATGTGCACACAATTCACTTTTCCCCATAGCCCGTCATACGCAGTTTTTAACTGTTTTTTGACGTAAATAAATAAATAAATAAATAAATAAATAAATAAATAAAGACTTAATCGACAAGCACTGTTGATTATTGGGTTCAGTGTTTTCAATAGGTTTTCTGGATCTGAATTATAAATTACTGCTCCATAATCCAGTTTGGATTGAATTAGTGTCCTGTATGTTTTGATTAAGCATTCAGACTGTGCACCCCATTCAATAGAGGACAACATTTTAATGACATTTAGTCTCCTAATACAATCCACCTTTAGGGCAGATACGTGATATCTTCATGAGTATTTGGCATCGAAGATCATTCCAAGGATTTTACATGTGTATGTCCTTTTAAGTAGATATCCTCCAATTCTTAGTGTAACTTCTTCATCCCTAATAGAGCGACTTTTTGAAAACACTATAAATTCAGACGTTTTCGAAATGGAGAAGCCTGAATTGGTTGCCCATTTACTGATATTATTTAGGGTTTCTTGAATAATGTTTGAGGTAACTTGAAGATTTTTGCCACTACATAGTAAGGTGATGTCGTCTGCAAAAAGAAATATTTTCACAGGATCTTTCACTATAAGGCTCACTTCATTTATAGCAATGAGGAAGAGTATTACACTTACGACCGATCCTTGTGGGAGACCATTAGTCATCTCAGCTGCCTGTGATAATTTGTCTTGGATTCTGAATTTGAGACATCTCATTTTTAGAAAATTAATAAGGAAAGCTAAGATATTTCCTTTAACCTTCAAATCTGTAAGAATTGATACTAACCTGTCTTTATAAATCATTTCGTAAGCTTTCTGAATATCCAGTGAGACTACAATCACATGATGGTTCATTACTAATGTGTCACAGATTTCCGTGTCTATGTTTACCAGGTGATCGTTGGTTGATTGAAATGATCTAAAGGCACTTTGATGTGGTGAGATCAAGTTTTGTTTTTCTAGGCTCCATTTCAGCCGGTGACCGACCATTTTCTCTAGTAGTTTACATATATTGCATGCTAAGGATATAGGACGAAAATTTGTTGGTTGTGTGTGATCCTTATTTGGTTTTGGTATTGGTATGACTGTTGCTTCTCTCCACTGGTTAGGGAAGGATTGAGTGGTCCAAATATTATTATATAATTGAAGTAGGTATTCAAGTCCGACTTCAGGGAGGTGTTTTAGAAAACTACTTGGTAAATTATCTGGTCCAGGTGCTGAATTTTTACAATTATTTAACACAAATAAAAGTTCACTCATAATGAATGGTTGGTTGTGTTCTTCTTCATTTTGTTTTAATAGTGTCTTGATGTGATCTTGGTCTATACTAAGATTGTTTGGGCTTAGTTGTTGGGTCATAGTTGTTGGAATTTTAGAAATTTGGGTCATAGTTGTTGTTGCTTGAATTATTTGCAAACGTATTATTTTTTATTTATTTTTTTATTTATTTACGTCAAAAAACAGTTAAAAACTGCGTATGACGGGCTATGGGGAAAAGTGAATTGTGTGCACATTTTCAAAATTCTGTGAACCCTACACTAAATCATATACTACTTAAGTTTTGAATTTTGAAATTTTGAAAGGGAGAAAAAAAAACAAAAAAACTCCCATGTAATAAAATCGATTTTCAAGGATAAATAAGCAATAAATTTTGAATTTTGAAAGGGAGAAAAAAAACAAAAAAACTCCCATGTAATAAAATTGATTTTCAAGGATAAATAAGCAATAAATTTTGAATTTTGAAAGGGAGAAAAAAAACAAAAAAACTCCCATGTAATAAAATCTATTTTCAAGGATAAATAAGCAATAAATTTTGGCTCTTATTACTTCCTGCCGCGACAACGTGGAAACGATAATTTGAATAATTGTATTTCCCACTGAATTCTAGAAGACGTGCACAGAAAATGAAGTTACATTTATGTCCAGAAGCAAAACAAGGGGCCATCTCAGCATTTGCTCAATGGATCAGGGAAACTGGACGAAAAACCTGATCGAGATGGGGGTCATTGACCCGGAAGCTGTGTTACAATAGTTGTTACAGGTTGTTTATACTCATTTATACAGTCCAAATGGTAATTAATGCATTATGTATCATTGTTAAAATTAATGTTACTTTTCTTGTGATGCTCAGTATAGTCTCTAATTGTATAGAAACAGTTATGCAGCAGAAACGATTTCACTTGGGATTTAAACTTTTCTATTGAATTTAATCGTTTAATGTCATCTGGCAAAGTGTTGTAAAATAATGTACATGTATTGTATGTGAATTTTTTGTAATGAGCTGTTGATACTGTCACCTGATGAATATGATTTCTACGTCGAGTGTTATAGTAATAGACTTCGGCATTTTCTGAAAATATATTCCCGCCCTTAAGCAAGTCATTTTTTACAAAAACCACTGATTCGTAAATAAAAAGACACGGTAATGGTAGAATTTCTAGATTAATGAAGATAGGCTTACAAGAATCACGTGGGTGGGATTTGGTTATTATTCGTACAATTCGTTTTTGTAATCTAAAAGTCTGGGAGCTATAAGATGTATTTCCCCAGAATATTATGCCATATCTCAGGCGGGAATGAACATTCGCGAAGTATACACAACGTATCAGCAAGGTTACTAATAGCTTGTGGGCCAGAATATTTTACACCATTCTTGTCAATAAGATATCTGGGAAGATTGGGTGTTCTTATTCCACTAATGGCCTTTACTTTGTGCCAGAGTTCTGTTGTTGAAGTTTGGTTTGTGATGGAAGAGGTGTACTTTTAACTGATTTGAATTGTAAATTGTTTAGACGTCTCATTCAACTGATTAATGTATAAGAAATATGAATAGTTTAGTGTAGTAAAATTAGAACTTTGTGTTTATTTTGCAATCAGAGGTGAGGGTATTCTGGCGCCAGCTGGTTTAATAAGAAAAAGTTATCAAATCAATCTTAAAGAAGGGTATTTAATTTTAAAGAATAATTAAACTTGTTCAAATAAAAAAAAGGGGGAGAAGTGAAATTGCATTTAATGCCCAGTCACGAACGCGAAGCTCGTGTTTGAGTGTAGATCTTTCGAAAAAATAATTATTTTTATTGTATTTGTGTTTTCTTGAATTAAGAATGTATGATTTTCTGTACCAGAGACACAATCGTTTTCTTGAGCACAAACTAGCCTGTAATCTTCCTAATATGCATTCCCGAAGTCAGCCTACTGAAGGTAATTAAGTTAGAACAACTCGACAGGTCTGACGTCCAGACGGCAGAGAACTGTCAAGCGGCGCCGGTAACGCCCACGCGGGGCAGAACTCCCTTAGGGCCAACGACACATGATCAATAGAGTTGCAATATGCACGGCGCGTCGTATGAGCATTGATGACGTGTGTTCCGTTGCAATATTTATTTCACTTTTGGTTATTTGATTAAGGAGATTCAGTTCTTTTTTACTTTCTCGTATACGTACGTATATATGGAGTAATATACGTAGTATATAGAAAGTTTTATATGCTGCGCGAAAAAAACGGCAGATTTTCGAAAAAAAATTAATCGCTAGGCCCTGACAATGAAAAAGTGGATAAATCCAGTTGCTAAATTAAGAGAAAAAAAACTCAAACACGTGTGTAGCCAGAATCCGTATTTTGTGGGTCCTTGATACCGAAAAACCAATTGGAAGCAAAACGTCCGTCTGTCCGTCTGTTCGTCAGTCCGTCTGCCGGTCTGTGAACACGACTAGTGCCTAAGTCACAAGTACGATCTTTCCCAAATTGAAGAAACCCTTGTCGATCCAGCTCTAATTGAAGCTTTGAGATTTTGAAAAACATTCTTTAAAATTCGGGGGTACTTTACATGAAGGTCCCCGAACATTTCAAACATTTTCTCAAAAACAAAGATGCCATAGATCCGATTTTCACAGACAACTCTGAATTTTAGAAAATTGCAAAAGTTTGAATTTTTTCGGCGTCTTCCTACAACTACAAAATTGAAGACAGATATTTCCTTCAAATGAAATTTGTTGTCCATAAATAAATATTTCATTAAGGAAATAAACGAGTTCGCTGCCGGAGCCCGGAGGGAGCGGGTGCGCCCAAGAAGGCTCCTGTTTCTCTTGTGCGTGTTCGTTCACCGACCTCAGTATGTTACTTACCGCGTGTATTACCGGCTCCACTATACAGCTCCATGCCTAGGAGGAAGAACTCTAAAACTGGACAGCGATCTCAGCGGTCGACTTCTTCAGAAGACCCCGGGCCCACCGGGACATCCACGCCACGGCAGAGTCTTATAACCCAGAACGCGCCAACCCAACGACGGACGTTTTGTTTCCAATTGGTTTTTCGGTATCAAGGACCCACAAAACAGGGATTCTGTTTACACACGTGTTAGAAGTTTTTTCTCGTAATTTAGTAACTGGATTTATCCCCTTTTTTGTTGTCAGGGCCCAGCGATTAAAGTTTTTCTGCCGAAAATTCACCGTTTTTTCGCGCAGCATTACATAACTTTCTCTATACTATGTATATTACTCTATATATACGTACGTATACGAGGAAGTAAAAAAAAACAACTAAATCTCCTTAATCAAATAAAAAAAGCAGAAATATGCACACCCAACAATCCTTCGACACCAAAATTCTGCAACAAACTTACTTATTCAGTAAAGTTTTGTCAAGTATAGTAACACATTAATTATTATTGCTATCTGATTCTCGGGAGCACGTTCAATTATTTCATTTCCCTGCTCTTCATCTCGGATTCCAAATCTTGAATGAAAAATTACGGTGACTGCGTCCACTTCGCCCAGGGGCAGATTCATAGCTGTCCGCAATGACGCCCGTAGACGCCTGCGTACTCCACCGCCCCGCCCCCGCTCCACCCTACCCCGCCCCGCCCTAAACAACGAAAACCCATTCCCGACCTCATCTGCACCGCGTCTCCCCCACGGATATGCGCACGGCCCCACTTCACCTGCCCCCCCCCCCCAGGGGATCTTCTTGTTCTTCACTCATTTCTATTCTAATCCTAACAATTAGCATGGTAATCGTTGGGGCCGCTCCATGGCACACAATCTCAGGCTTATTCCGCTCCCATATGCCTCGGGTTTCATCTTGGGGTACTTATTAAAGACGCTCAGGTGCAAAAATTGTGCAAGCTGCAGATCGCACCATTCGGCTTGCAAGAGAAAGACGCCTGTTTTTGTATTTATTTATTGATCGAAATAAGTAATTTCTGGGAATGGCATTTTAGGTATACAACCTTGTCAGAAGCAAAACAGGTAACCATATCAATTTTGCCCAGTAAACTTCTGATAAAACTGGCGAAAATGCAGTGTTGGGGATGATATACCTCTGATCTCAAAATTGCAATGTTTTAAGTAGTGATAGTAAATTTATATCATCAAAGCTACTTTCATAACCACTACATAATAGTTTTGACGGTTTTATGAGCAGATTCGCACTCACAGTTTGAAAATGAAATGAACAAATTAAACAATGAATGTTATAAATTCAGTTGGCGGTTAACAATTGAATGGATATGGCGTAATAAGCTTTTAAATTGAAAATTACATGAAATATCCAATACTACGCATTTGAAATGCTTTATCTCAACAGAAACGTGGGAATGTCAGACGATGATTTAGTATTCTGGATAAACTCAAATGAATGTTTTTTCTTGTGTTTGATGTTACATCATCTGCTATGACCATTAGTCTCGTATCTTTATGCCGGGAGGGGACGGACTTCCTTCCCCACTGGAATGTAATATCCGGCGCAGACCTACTCGTCGGCGTGTGGAGTTTCCACCTCCACGTGCTACGCCTCTGCCCGAGGGAGGCTGCGCTCCAGTCTCTAATCTTCCGGCTGCTCTTTCGACATATGCAATAATGTAGTTAATGTCAATGTGTATGTGTAAGAGGAAAGGAAGTCACAAGGTTGAAAAAGGAAAAAATGCGCGCGGTCTGTGGCGCGTTTGTTAGGGTTCGGCATTCGCCTGGTGTTGATCGGAGAAACTAATGATCGAAGCAGTCGATCGCTAGAAGTTTTGTCCACAGAATGGCTAGATTTGTCCTAGCTATTTAGCTAGTGTCCAACATCGGGCACCGTCTAGTTTAGAACTATGAAAACTTCCTTATTAGACACTGCAGTGGCAACAAGTATTCTCCTCTTTCATCTCAGCCGCCACCAACCTTAAATATTATGCTGCTTCTCGACACGTAACCCCGAGATATTTATTTGCTGCTCTACAAATCATCTAGATAATCCAGATTATTTGTCATGATAAAGTCAATATGTGTCCTAGATTGTGGCATTTGAAAAATCTAAGAATGAGTTCATAAGTTGAAAATTAGGGAAAAGTCATAAGACATTCATCCTACACTCAGCGAACGCTCGAGGAGATATTAAAAGCAAAGAGAAGTTCGGAGTGCTGAGATGAACGATGATCAAGAGAAAGAGCAGGGTAGCCAAAATGAGAGGTGAAATAAGACAAGAGCAGATAGAAGTGTGAGGGAAGCGAACTCTAGTTAGACAAACATATATGAAGAATAATACTGAACTATTGTTGTGAATCAGAGTTGACGATAACATTTTATTAAGCCAATTATAAAGCTATATACCTACTAAAAATCGTTTTCCAGATTGAGGAAAAAGTCTTTTCCAGGTAGCGAATTCCCCTACATTGCACGAAGCAAAGAAGTGCTAGCAAAGTAGGAAACCTCTCTAGGAGCATGAGGACTGGGAGAGCTTTGGCCCGACTCTAACCCGTTCTGCGGCTCCGCGGATTCTTGTAGGGGGCGGCAGCGAGGGTGGCGGGGCCGGGCGGGGCGGGGCGGGGCCGCGGCGTCGCGCACCCGGTGCATGCATTATTCAGAGCTGGTCGCGGCGAATGCAGGGCGGCGGTGGGCGGGCTGGCGACGACGGGGCGGGCAACACGGAAGGTGCTGTGCTGGGACGGGGATGGTGAGGTGGGAATGGGGAGTGGCAGAACAGGTACGAGAGTCTGGAGTGGAAATGGGTAGAAGGTGCGAGCCTGGGTGTGTAGCTGGTAAGAAGTAGGTGCTCAGGTCGTAGGTTGGCGGGGGGTGAGCAAACGAGAGGCGATAGGATGCGCCAGTCAGCTGGCAGCGTGGATGGGCGGCAGCGGGCGGGATGGGTCGGCGGGTGGGCAGGCGTAGGGTGGAAGGGCGCGCGCAGGTTGGCGCATGGCGGATGGTTCAGAAGGTGGGCGGGCGAGCCGGTTGTGTGTGATCGGGCGGGCTAGCGACCTAGCTAGCTAGCTAGCGGGTGGGGGTGGGGGCAGGAGGGGCGGGTGACGCAAGCAAACGAGCGGACGGGCGGGCGGGCGGGTGGGCGAGGCGGCCTCTCCGTCTGCTGTATTATTTACCGGCGTAATGCTGGCGTCTACGCGCGCGTGCTGACGCTAATATGGGCTGCTCGCGAGGCTGCTGCGAGGGGCATCGACGCTTCCTCTGTGCCGGCACGCGCAGGCGCTCGCCGAGAGCTCGCGGTGGGGGGGACGTGCACTTCAGCACGACATAAGAAGCAGAACGCAGACAGCACTGAAAGCAGGAAGAGTAGAAAAGGGATGGCCATGTTCACGCTTGGGAACTCGATGAGCGGTAGGTTCCATTGCGGAAAACACGAAGAAAAGAGATGCAGGTTGTGTGACAGTGATGTGGTGTCGTAGGAGTATGTGATGAAGTTCTGGTGACCGAGAAGCTGGTGAACGAGTAATGGCTGAAGAGAGTTTGGAATGATATGACAATGGGAAGTGGAGAGTCTAGAGGAAATGAAAGAGGAAGCTGGCGTGTTATGTAGAAAAACGAAACGTTTGGGACGATAAAGTATAATGTACGTTTAATGGTGAATAAGAGATTGGAAATGAACGTGGAATGGTGAACGATGAAAAGCTACGGAAATAAAGATATTATTAGGTAGGGGTGAAGTTTATAATGTGAAGTTGTTGGCAATGCTGTGTGGATGTATCAGCTAAATATGTCTCTTAAGGAAAGCTTAATAAACGAATAATGAACCGAGAGCGGTAGCTCGATGCATCAGCTGAGGTAGCTGCAACGCCTCCGACCGGGAGGTCCTAGGTTCGAGTCCCGACGGCAGGATTTTCAACAGTAGCTTTTCAGCTAGGTCGAATTCAGTCGCTGTCTGGAGGAGAATTCTAGCGGCCGGATGCTCTGATCGGTAGTTTTCCGTGGTTTCCTGGTGGAAACCTCACTAGCCGACGGCAGGTCGGCGCCGGATCTCGCCATCCAGCAGGGGAAGATTACCGCCATCTCCCGAGGAAAAAACATACACTACACTTACGGGAGTCGTGACCTAAGCTGTTGACGCGCCCGGAATCACTAATCAACCAACCAACGAATAATGATAATCGTTCAATCAACAATCGCTAGTATCATTACTGTTTTTTTTTTGTTTTTAACAGTGTACGTTTGCTATTTCTTTCAATTACTTAACTGTACGAACTACGGTGAATATTTCCAATTATATTGCTCCTAGTAGTTATTTTTCAATTTTTTTTGTCTGCACTAGCTTTTCGGTTATGCTTCATCCTCGTCACAGCAGCCATCTATCACCACGCAAAGTACATTTTTTCACATTTTTTCAATATTTCGGTCACTATGGTGGAACTGCTATATTACTTTAATAATATTATAGGAGAGTAAAAACTTCGTAATACAAGGATATTTTCGTTGAAAAATTTGGAGTCGTTTTTGATAAAATGTCATAAAATTATCTTAATTTCGAAATTTGAAGCTTTTTTCCACAGAAAAACTTTTGAGTTTTGGAGAAAATACGTTGAAAATATTTTGACGCACTTTGACTCACAAATTCAATAATTTAAACAAATCAATGGTAATATAAATATTCACAGAGTCAGAGATATTTTAAAAAATGTGTAATAATTGAAAAAATCTAAGAGTACATCAAAGTGACATTGATGTCATGTTGTTTAGTCAATTTAGCACTATCTGTACAAAAAAATTTAAAAATTAAAGAAAAAATGTGGAGCCGTTTACGAGAAAATGGCTATTGGGCGTTTCTGAAAATGCAAAATTTTGGGCTCATTTTCGTAGAAAATTTTTGGGTTTTCAAAGAAGTTCATCAGACATGATTCAAATGACATGTACCTATAAATGCAGTCATGTATACAAATCGTAAGCAATGTAAATATTAAGGACGTTAGAGAAAAGTCAAAAAATTACAATTGTATAATTTAAAAAAAGAGAATAGAGCAAATGACGTTTATGACATCAGTTACTGTACGTCTAACACTAACCCTACTAAAACTTCTAAGAAGAAATTGGAGCCTTTTAAAAAAATTCCTATTTTTGATATTTTTAATATATATTTCGCACAATATTGCACATATTTCACGCAATATTGCAGAAAAATACTAATATTTTCAGAAAATTGTATTTGATGTCAATGAAAGAACTAATTATGGAGAGCAAATTCATTTGAAAGGAAACCTATATATTCAGTGACGCCGAAAAAATTCAAACTTTAGAAGTTTTCAAAAGTTCAGAGTTAACAGTGAAAATCGGACATATGCCACCATTATAAATGTATTTCACTCAATTCTTATAATAAATTTAAAGAAAAAAATTTCGATCCATTCTAAGAAAATTTTGAAAATTTCCCAGGGGCATCATATAAATTATCCCCCAAAATTAAAGAAAGTTATTCAAAATCGCAGAGCTTTAAGTGAGGCCACAACGACCAGGGAGTATTCATTTTGGAAAACATTGTACGGATTGGTTAGGTGCCAGTGTTGTTCACCGACGACAGACGGAAAGACAAACGGACGGACGTTTTGAAACCAGTGAATCTGAAACAGCATATACTTTCTTGTAGTATTTCTAAGTATTCTGTCATACTACTATATAAACATCCAAATTTGTTTTCAGCCAGTAAACATTATTTTCCGAGACTCGAACTCAGGTCCTCCGAGTTAAACCTGCAGTGAGCGTTTCTACTATGCTATAGAAGAACGGTAAGGTTTGAACTGGGCGACAAGGAGCAAAATTTTTATCATCGCGACGAGAAGAATTTTTTGAAAAAGAAATTTGGAGCGTTTTTTGAGAAAACATTTTGTTAAGAAATTGCAAAAATTTCAGACACAAATTACGCGAAATAAACACTTTTTTAAAACAACTGTACATGACCTTTTTTAAAGAGCTGATTTTTTACAGTAAACTTTGTTTCAACCCAAAATCGGTATCTCCAATTTGTAGTTTTGAAATTTTAACTTTTTACAATTTTTGTAAAAACAGATAGCTGAAAATGAGACTATCACCTTAATTTTGATCGTTCCTTATTACATATGAGTAGAAAATTTAAAGAACAAATTTGAGGCGGTTTTTGAGAAAAAATATTAAAATACATTGTGAACATGCCTGCATATATTTCATGCAAAATTACATTAAAATTTTTCGTATTTTCAAATACTGAAACATGACCTTATTTTAAGATCTGTTTTTTATAAATAAAAAAGTCTTCTTCAACATTGTGGTTGTAGGAAATCGACTCCAAAATATTACTTTTGCAAGTTTGAAGAAATGTGGAATTTGTACGAAAGGTTTGTACAACTGCACAAATGCCTTAAGCGCCTTCTACGCTATCACAGGACAAAGTATAATAAAAAAATTGGTGCCATTTTTGACAAAATTTTGAAAAGGTTTTGAGATTCATGTAAAGTACACTCAAAAATCAAAATATCGGTTTGAAAATTCCCAAACCTCGAGCCCGTTTAGATCGATCGGAGAACAATAATTTTGCAGAAAATCGGCTGAAGGGTTTAGGCGCCATTGTTGACGGATGGACAGACAGTCGCTTCGACGGTTATGAATTTTTCGGTACCAAGAACCCACAAAACATGGATTCTGGCTACCCCACATGTTAGAGGATTTTTTTCTACATTTATCTACTAGATTTAGCTACTTTTTCGTAACCAGGGCCTCGCAATGAGAGTTTTTGCAAAAAATTAGTTATTTTCCGGCTCACGATTATATAACTCTCTCTTTTTACGAATTACTTTCGTAAGGGCGAGAAAGTAAGCTAATGGTATTACGGAATGATACAGACTTTCTCGAACTAGTTAGGTATCAAATTTCTTTGGTCAAGGCTAGTTTTTCGGTCTTCCTCAGTCTCTTACTTTACTCTTGTATCATAACTACATTTGTTTTAAAAACTTTCTAAATTTTTCAATTTCCTAATGGTAGAACCAAAATGTTACTTTAAGAATATAGTAGAAGAGTAAAATCTCTCTTAAAATTTTAGTCGAAAAACTTGGAGTCGATTTTACGAGGAGGTAAGCATATCCACTCAGCAATGCAATAATATTGACAAATTGCTGGAAATTAGCATATTAACAGCGTGAGATATATTTCAAAAGAATTATAATTGTGTCATTTTTGAAAAAAACAAACCAATACAGCAAAAATAATTTTGTCATATTAAACAGTGTAATTAACACTACCCGTACAAAAAATTTTTAAGAAAAAAATTGGAGCAGTTTTTGAGAAAACACCGTTCGAGCGTTTTGGAAAATGAGTTGAGTTAATTTTCACAGAAAACTTTGGAGTTGTTGGGAAAAGGTATTATATAACCATGTACTCACTGTATTATTTTACCTGGTTCCTGGAGCGGGACACAAATTATAAATAATACACAACAGCTCATGATGTTCAGTCCGTATATTCTGCATGTAACGACTTCATACTAGCAATATATGCCTCTGACGACATCTCATGATCGCGCCACTAGGCAGCGCTAATAGTACACTTATAACACACTCATACATGCAATAATGTGAAAAAAATCGCCTTTCATGTAAATATTAACGACGTGAAACACAGTAAAAAAAATTGAAATTTTTGATATATAAAAGAAAGGAATAAAGCGGATGGTGTTTGAAATCATATTTTTTAGGATTTATAGGGTACATTTTTTAGGACACATTTAGCCCTATCCCTACCAAAAAATGGAATGAAAGCTTAAGATAAGAAAGAATGAAAGCTTAATTAAAGAAAAAATGAAGCTGTATTTGAGAAAATTGTTTTTTTTTAAATATTGCACATATTACACGCAATATTGCGCGAAAACAGGAAACAAATAAAATTTTCGAAAAATCGTACATGTAATTAATGAAAGAACTAATTATGGAGAACAAATTGTGTGAAGGAAAAGTATCATATTCATTTTACTTTCTTACACTTACTAACATAAGAAGAAAACGTATTATCGTACGCCGGAAAATAGCGAATTTTCGACACACTCTTATAGCCGGGCCTTGGTAACGAAAAAGTGGACAAATCCAGTTGCTGAATATAGAAAAAATCCTCTAAAACGTGTTGTAGCCAAAATTCATGTTTTGAGCGTCCTTGATACCGGAAAATTGATTGACGGTAAAAAATCTGTCTTTCTGTCTGTCCGTCCTTCTCTCCGTCATTCTGTCTGTGCTCTGTGCATTCAACTGATTTTCTCTAAAATTGATATTCCCCAATCGTTCTGGCTGATGTCGCGACCCCTGGAATTTGAAATCGATATTTTAATTATAAATTTTTTCCACATATGTAATAATAGATGGTACGCACATGTTGCTACTCTTATTTTCGGGTATTGCACCTTTTTCCGAAAATTGCAAAAAAGTTTCAAAACTACAAAATTTAAGGTATTTTTTCCTCAGACAAAATACGTTGTACAAAATTGTCTCTTTAAAAAATCATGTAAAATTTCTTGAATCAACGAGTAGTTTTGCGTAATTTCTGCTTGAAATTAAATATATTCAGGTGTCACACCAACTATAGGCCACGTGAAAAATTGAGTGAATTATATGAAAAATAATGAATTTAATTTTAATTATAATTTACTATTGAAAATGCCGATATTAATTCTATTTATACTTTCTTGCACTTTTATTTATTACTCTGTTCTACAATTTTTGTTCTCAATGTATTGATGTAAATCTTTCTTTCTTCCGCAAACGATATTTGGTAAACTCATGATTATTGTTGTAGAACATCGAGATGGTGGAAGTGATAAGTTACAACTGTTTTATTTAATAGAGCTTGTTTTCAAATTAGCCGGTTAGAATTGATTCGAAATGTATTTGATTATCCATGATTTTGTCGCGGTTTACTCTCATGCCCTAAGAGAAACAGTTCTACCAATTGCATAATTTGTCATACGCCGAGAGGCAGTATTTCCGTACTTACGTTTGCGTTGAATTTCACAGTGCTTTTATAAAATACTTCTCAGAATGGCCAGTGATGTATATATTATATATTATTTAATATCATCTACTCCCTAAAAAGGTAGGGCTACATTAACTGTGTAGCTTCTTCAACAACCTAAAGAAAATTATGCCCGCGAAATTCCACAAGAGCCAGAAGTAATTTAAAGTTTTATTTAAAATTTGGCCAGTAAGAGCCAAATTGTTCCTTAACGTCTTAAAAAACAAAGATTGTACTTTTATTTACAGTATTTTTGGGGGGTACTTCACCGTGGTTGATCATACTACTTTACACAAACATACTACCTTAAAGTTTTATTTTCCTGTCATTCGTTTGAGGTGGTGTTAATATACAACTAGTGATACTACAGAATGTCACAGACTTTATCGTAGAAGAGTTTTCTCATTTCCTTGGTAAGGGCTAGCTTTAAGGCCCGATCCTCTTGCCAGCTTCCATCTATCGCCGCCCTTAATACATTCTTCAAGTTTTCTCAATTTCTAGGTTTCCTAATGGTTAATTCGAAATTCTACTTTAAGAATACAAAAGAAGAATAAAATCTCGTCATATATGGCAATTTTCATTAATAAATTTGGAGCCATTTTAAAGAAAAAAAGGTGTAAGTGATACTGTAAATGCGAGATTTGAAGCTATGTTTCACAGGAATCTTTAGAGTTTTCGGAAAACATCATTTGAAGTCATTTAAAGCATTTACACTAACATATATAATTATGTATGCAAATTGCTGGAAATGTGGATATTAACATTAAAATTAAATTTTTTGTCATCGTAAATAGTGTAATTAGGACTATCCGAATAAAACATTTGAAGAAAAATAATTGCAGTCGTTTTTCAGAAAATTTAAAAAAATAACAAAAACAAGATTTTTTCATAAACGGCTCCGACTTTTTTCTTTACATTTGTGGTAGAGATAGTACCAAATACACCCTATCCGATGACATAAACAACATACTGGTTTATTCTTTGCTTTTTCAAAAATTACAAAAATGTAATTTTTTACACTAGCTAATAGGTTCTATTATTTGGAAACCGAAAAGCTGCGAAAATTTAAAAAAATTCTTTGGACCGCAATAGATTGGAATCAGGCGAGGAGGAGGAACAAGCCTGTTGAGTACCAGTCCACACCAAGAAAATTAAAAAAACTGTACTACGAGAGAGTCTGTGCCATTATGTAGCACCTCTAGTTGAAAGTGATATTTTACCTAAACTCATACTGCCCGTGTCGCCTGAATTCTGATAATTTGTGCGTCATTGCTTGCGATACATGTTAGGTCATGCGACAGAAATCCTAAAGGAAGAGGCCGCTCACCTTTAAATCATTGTTTTTTACGTGTTGCGTTAAGGAGCAGCAACCTTTTGATAATGTTGGTATGTAAAAAATCTGCTGTAGTGTATATCGATAAAAGCAATACTATATACGTGCGGTATTTGTGAAGACAGTTTTTATTAAAATATTTAATTTTTTGCAGTGGTATATGAGAGTATTTTATTTTTGTTGAACAGTGTGTCCTACTTTTATTCAGCAACATTTTTACTGCTGCAAGGTAACTGCAGCAAGGTTTACTGCTGCAAGATTCTTGTTTTTGTAACTATTATTAATACTATTATTATTATTATTATTATTATTATTATTCATTACTAGTATTGTATTACTTATATATTCCTACAGTTGGCCGAACGTACACTGAGCGAGTGAGCTACTTATTGAAGTACTTAGGAGGAAGAAACTCATTGTAAAACTCGCTGACTTATTTAGAAATTGCTCCAGAACGGCGGACACCAAATCAAATGTGTGTGAGACACTCTCGTATCTTATTTTCCTACCTTCTTTCTTTTTGGCAGTGTCAGTCAGAACTAACGATTAACTTGACGTTTTGCCTTTACTATTCCATCATTTCTCGGCTCTAATATCTTTCCAATTCCACCAACAGCTGAAGTAATTGTTTCAGTTCAGATGGGAGAACAGTGCAAGTCGATTGCAGAGATTCGATGAATCCGGATTCAGCCACTAGAGTTGACTTCATTTTAAGAAAAAACCCTTGATGCTTTACACTTTTATCAATATCCGTCCCTTTGGGGTGATTTTATTACACTACAGTTCAAAGAAACCCTTTTAAATAGAGGAATCTTAATTTTTTCAAAAATATTTATATTTACAGAGGCGTCGTGATACGTGGCGGGCTGAGTGACGTACATTTCAAGTAAGTGATCAGGAGAGTAACGAATAAGAACCAAATCATTGGGCCATGGGCTTCCTTCATGCTAGGGATTCGAGAGGTCAAGACGTTTTAATTTAAATAAACAATGCGTTTGAAAGCTTTATTTTTAATCCAAACATTCTGATAAGTTAGCTTGTAAGTGTACACAGACAATTAATCAAATTTTGAATCCTTACATGCCAATAAATAAGGATATATTTATACTTTTTATGTAGATGAATTGTAGATAAAAATTGTTAAAATATCATAAAACGCGAAACACGTGAGGAAAATCAATTTATTGTTCCTATCACTTTATTCATCCCCCTCGTCTTCCGTTTTTTCCCCTGGCTTCTCGTCGGCCTTGGCATCCGACCCGATCTCTCCGCCCCGCTCCGCCGTTTTGTCCACTTCCAGCCCCGCCGGTTTGTCTTCCTCCATCTTCTCCTCCTCCTCCCCTCCGCGTTCCTCCGCCTCCTCTCCTTCCCCTTCTGCCTCCTCCACTTCGATGGTGGACGGCCGGCCCTTGACGCCGGTGTCACCAATATCACCCTCCTCGCCCTCTTCCTCCTCGTCCTCTTCTTCTTCTTCCTCCTCCTCCTCCTCCTCCTCCTCGTAGCCGGGCACCTTCTCGCGCGGGAGCTCCGCTTCCGGCTTCTTGCCGGCGCCGGCGATCGTCTCGTCGGCGGACATCTCCAGGATCTCCTCGGCCGCCACGATGCTGTAGTCCTTGGCGGCGTCGTGGTCGGGCGCGAGGGAGCCCGGCCGGCGCGACCAGATCTCCTTGCGCACCTCCTCGTAGATGCTCTGCTGCAGCGCCTGCCGCACGCTGTACCTGCGAGCCACAATTCCTTAGTAATCCGGGCACGGAAACGGCTAAAGCCATTGGTCCCGTAAGCGTAGTGCATGTTTATTGCGGTGGTGGGGGTGATTGATCTTCCCCCGCTAAATGGCGAGATCCGGCGTCTACTTACGTGGGCTTACGTGAATTTTTCCCAACCGGGAATCACCCACCATTGTCCAAACGCCCCAGCTAGGACAAGCTCAAACTCTCGTCTCCCGACCTAAGTGGTTGTATAGTGCATGTAAGTATGTGTTTGTAAGGGGCGATGAAAGAACAAGGGCGAGGAATAAAAGATGGCGCGCGGTCCGAGGCTCGTTTTTTTGGTACTGCTCCGGCATTCGCCTGGTGTTGATCGTAGAAACCACGGAAAACTACCGATCAGAGCAGCCGACCCCTAGACGTTCCTCCAGATAGCGGCTGAATTCGACCTAGCTGTCAAGCTAGTGTAAAAAATCATGCGACTGTCGGGGCTCGAACACTAGGACCTCCCGGTCAGAAGCACTGCAGTGACATCAGTTGAAGCCGTGCGCCTCCCTTGCCAGCAGAGCTACAACAGCACACATTTTATCACAATATTTCTAACTTTTGCAATTTTTGAAAATTTAGAGAGTTCATCAAAATGGGATCTGCGCAACTTTGAAGTCTTCTTTGCTGCATCTGAGAAAAAAACATCTATAGAAAAAATTTGGAGACATTTTGAGATCTTTTAAAAAAATTGTCTTTACATCAAGCAAAAATTACGCGAACATTTCTTGTTTTTATAATGGACATCACCTTCTTTAAAAATATGATTACTTACAACAGATTTGATTTTTGAAAAAAATCACTATCACCAATATTGTATGTTTGCAATGTTATTTTTTTGCAGTTTTCGAAAACATATAGTTTACAAAAATACTGACATCTCAAGAGAATCTTATAATAATAAAAAATAAAACCATGTTTGAGAATAAAACTCTTTAAAAATTTCTTTCACGTAAAATTCAATTCTTTCAAGCAAAATTAGTAAAAAATTACTCATTTTCAAATAATTCTAACATATTTAATATAAAGATTTATTTTTGAATATCAGACTTTTCTAAGAAAATCAACCTATTTTCTATATTGTAGATGTAGAAAAACCTGAGAAAATCTATTCTTTGCGTTTTTCAAAAATTCCTAGAATTTAATGACTGAGACTATTTGAAGCGTCCTTTGGTCTCTCCGAGGAAATAATTTAATCCAAAAACTGTAGTCATTATTGAAAAAAAAAATTGAAAATATCATTAAGGCTTCATGTATTCCTCAAAATATCCGTAAAATTCTGTTTCAAATTTGCTAGACCACGCATTAGTTTTAGTGAAAATCATCTGAACAGTTTCGGCGAGATTGCAAACCACAGACGAGTAGATGCGCTCAGACTTTTCGTCACAAACAATTTTTTCGGCGTCAATGATGAACTATAAAGTTAGAAAAAGTAATTTACACATATTGAACAAGATTTTTCACCTACTTCGATATTGAAGCTCCACAATACGAGATTTTCTGTCGCCGTTTCTCTATACTATGTGAGTAGTATGCGAGAAAGTAACAATCGCCCAATATTAACGACGTTTGTGCAAGGCTATGGTTTTGCTTTTTCTTCGATTCATATTTCGACAGTAGTGGAGTTTGTAGAACTGTAGGTTTATAGAATTCTAACGGCCAGCTGCTGTGATCAGTATCTGACCCGTCCCTATGATATTTTCTGCCTTTATATAGAGGCTGAATTCCAGCATTCAATTCCGACATTCACTTTAAACTAAAGCCGGGCCCAGTATCTATTTGTAATCATGGAATGTAAAAAGAAATTAACTTATGTTTCGCAAATTGAAATAGGTATTTTGAATTATATTGGTTGTTTGTACTGAAATACAAAATTTTGTGCTTAATCTCTGCTTCATTAAATGCTTAATCTCGTTAAGAGAAATTTTAAAGCATTTAACATTTCTGAAAAATTTCTAAGAAAGAAGAGAAAAATTAAGAGTAAAAGAAAAGAATGGAGTGGAAGGAAAATGACATGAAGATGATTAATAATTAAGAAGATTATAATTAATGAAGTACAATAAAAAGAAGAGGTGAAAGTAGAATTTCAAAGAAAGAGGTGAGATTAAAAATAAAAGAAGAGAAAGAAAGTACAGGGGAAAGGAGTAGAAGAAGAAGAAGAATGAGGATGACTCAGAGGAAGAGGAAGAAAAGGAGTTAAAAAGAAGCAGTGCAGTAGCTGTAGAACGGAAGAAGAACGAAAGTAAAAATGAGGACGGAAATAAGGAGAGGAAGAAAGATTAAATGAGGAAAGATCAGGAACGAAGAGAAGAAATGAAATGAAGAAAAAAATGAGTAAAATAAACAAAGAGGATTAGAATTAAATGGGTAAAAGCAAGGTAAGAAAACAAAATACAAGGAGGGCGAAAAAGGAAGGAGGGACTAGGAAGAAAGAGAGAGAAAAAATGAAGAAGAAGAAAGAGAAGATGATTGGCGCACCCCCTGAACACGGCCTGTATCTTGGTGGCGGCCTTGTTGGCCACGTCGGGAGGCACGGTGCGCATGAGGTACTGGATGATCTTGGAGCGCGGGAAGTCGTCGGCCAGCCAGGCGCTGGGGCCCGTCTGCTGCTGGCGCAGGATCTTGCGCACCAAGTAGCCCCGGAAGGCGGCCTGGATGCGGCCGATGGCGCGCTCCGCCACGTCGCGCCCCACGCCGTAGCGCCGCCGGATCGGGTCCACCATGGCCAGCGCGCCGCTCTCGCGCAGGTCGCGCCGCGTGCAGAAGCCGCGGAACGCCGCCTGCGCCCGCCACACGGCACGAGAGGCGCTATTCAGCTATTCATCCAACAGTATGGGTTGCACAATAATGATTGATTGGTTGAGCAAGAGTTGTCGGCACGTACGTAAATTATTGGTTCAAGAGTGAAAAGACTCATTTGACCAAGAGCATTGGCTGTACAAGTAGTGATGGCAAATTCTACCAAAACATCGGTACATCGCTAAAGGGTTTTCGATGTCGATGAAAACATCGCCAAGAAAACATCGATGTTTAGAACATCGATGTTTTAATTATGAAGTAATAAACATGCTATTTTCCTATCCATTTTTAATTACAGTACGTAAAAGGGATATATTTTGTAGTTTGGTTACCAGCATGTTAATAGTATCTAAAAATTATTATCGAATGTAAATAATAATATTAACAATAAAGAACATCGTGTTTTGCTATCGATTTCGTGTTTCACTGTCGATTCAGGCAATGAAAAACCTGGCGATAACAGACATTCTTAACACAAACAGCTCCCAAAGTTCTTCAGATTGCATAGGCGAAATGTGCAGCGTGATAAAGAAGATAACGCAATACGTTATTAGACAGAGGAGAAACCAAAATAATAGAGAATCTTGAAACATTCAATCAATGAATAGATTACTACTAAGATATCTTATAAAATCATGGTGAAAAAATATATCTTTAGTTAATTTTCAAAGCTGAAGAATGAAACACATTTAGCTTCCAGGCTGCGATAGGATCAAGGTCTTTTTACTAACAAATAAAATCTCTTTAATCAAAAGATATGAATTAAAATGATGCGTACTTTAAAAAACTGTATCTACTTTTAGGCGAGCTATTATCATTAGTCACTGGGTTGACAAGTCTGTCTTTTGTAGAGTCAATACTGACATTCTGATGTGCTTCTGAAACATTTTCTAAAAATATTCTGTAATATGGGGCTACATTGTAGCCTTTCCTTTCAAAAATCAAATAAATCTTTTTTATATGACGAGGTAATTAATGAATAAAACAAGAGCTCGGGTTGTCTATACACGAGAGTGAGTCAAATGAAAACCAAAACCTTTTTTACAGTCCCTGTATTTCAGAGTTGGAACAAGTTCACTATTTTTCAATATGGTCCCCCTGCTTTTCGATGCATTTTCGCCATCGAGTTGGGCGGGCATCGAGTTGGGGGAGGGGGTCGGGGGAAGGGATTGGGTGTGTATGCAGCCACTTATGCACCGCCAGTTTCACTTCCGTATCGGTCGCAACTTGGAGCCACGTAAGGGGATTTTAGTGGGCCAAAGATATGCATTGAAATATGCATTTCACATACATTTTGTAGTTGAATACCTGAATTGTTGAATTTTTTGGACATATATTTTAGAGTTATCTTTAAATTCATAAAATATGTTATTTAAAAAAGGAAATAGTTAAAGTACTCTAAATACAGATGAAGATAACGATAACAGTCCCTTTTGTTTAATTTTACTAGTGCGTGAATCTCATTGAAACAAAAATAAAAGCCCCATTCACCTGTTGAATTTAAATTTTATTCAGTTTTACTTTCTGGTATACATACGTATTTACGGCAATAATACACGACTGGCGAGAAATAAATAAGTCAATGAACTAACAATAATTAAGTTAATCAATAAGTTATGTTAAGTTAGTATACAGTTAAAAAAATAAATCATAAGTCGTAGTCAATTGTTAAATATAAGTAAATAAATAAGTCCATAAAATAAAATAAAATGAAACTGTTAAAGTAATAAGCACATTAGGGGACGAAGGGAAGTGGGAATCGGAAATGTAAGGGCAGAGGCGTTGGTGCGGACGATCTTCAGTGGCGCTTTTTGTTTTCAGGTGCTCAGGAGGACAAACACTGGAAGGAGAATGCGTGACGCCCGCGCCAAATATACAAATAGTTTAAAAAAATCGGATAGATTAGAATGTACTCGACTTCTGACGGCAGGTTTTTCCCCCTTCAGGGTTTTTTTCCTCAGCTGTAGCTCATGGTCTCTTTTCCGCGGCATTGATGCGATGGAGAGATCATTTGGGGTGAATACCAGAATCCGAAAGGATAGAACGCGGTAGAATGTAGGTATTGTAATGGTTTCAAGGCCGTCGGCCTAGTCACTTAGGACACGTTTCCCGACTGACTGTCTGTCTGCCCTCCCGCCCGTCTGTCTGTCTGCCCGCCCGCCCGACTGTCTGTCTGCCCGCCCGACTGTCTGTCTGTCCGCCCGACTGTCTTCTGCCCGCCCGACTGTCTGTTTGCCCGCCCGACTGTGTGTCTGCCCGCCCGACTGTCTGTCTGCCCGCTCGACTGTCTGTCTGCCCGCCCGCCCGCCCGACTGTCTGTCTGCCCGCCCGCCCGACTGTCTGCCCGCCCGACTGTCTGCCCGCCCGACTGACTGTCTGTCTGCCCGACTGTCTGTCTGTCTGCTCGACTGTCTGTCTGTCTGTCTGTCTGTCTGGCCGTCTGTCTGGCCGTCTGTCTGGCCATCTGTCTGGCCGTCTGTCTGGCCGTCTGTCTGGCCGTCTGTCTGGCCGTCTGTCTGGCCGTCTGTCTGGCTGTCTGTCTGGCCGTCTGTCTGGCCGACTGTCTGGCCGACTGTCTGCCCGTCTGTGTGACCGTCTCTGTGACCTGCTGTGTGACCGTCTGTGTGACCGACTGTCTGCCCGTCTGTCTGCCCGTCTGTCTGCCCGTCTGTCTGCCCGTCTGTGTGACTGTCTGTGAACACTACTAGCGTCAACATCACACGTACGATCTCTTCCAAGTTGAAGAAACCCCTGTCTATCCGGCTCTAGTTGAAGCTTTGAAATTTTGAAAAAAATCTTTAAAATTTGAGGGTACTTTACATCTAGCCCCCCGGAGATTTTCAGAATTTTCTCAAAAGCGGCTCGAAATTTTTTCTTGAAATTTCTTTTAAGAATAGAGTTAAATATACTTATAAAGGTATATGTCCGATTTTCACGGTTAACTCTGAATTTTTGAAATTTTCAAAAGTTAGAATTTTTTCAGTGTCTTCCTACAACTACAAAACTGAAGACATAGATTTTTCCTTCACGTGAAATTAGTTGTGCATAAATAGTTCTTTCAATTAGAACATGGAGATTTTTTCGGAAATTTTAGTATTTTTCGTGAAACAGTGCGTGAAATATTTGCAATTTTAAGAAATAACAGAAACATGATTTTCTCAAAACCGGTCTCAAATTATTTCTTTAATTTTTTGGTAAGGTTAGTGCCAAACAAACCCCAATGTCGTGACATAAACGCCATATTGCTGTATTCTTTCAGCTAGTTTTTTTCAAAAATTACAAAAATTTAACTGTTTTTACTTGTCTTTCACTTCAGTAATATTTATATTAGAGGCGATTTCTTCTTATTATATTTATACTCATTAATGCCCGCCATGTTCTTTAAATAATGTCAAATAAAGTTTCTCGTAACCTCAAAAGTTTTCTATAAAAATGAGCTCAAATTTCCACATTTTCAGAAATGCTCAAACGCAATTTTCTCAAAAATGGCTCCATATTTTTCTTCAATTTTTATTATGGATTGTGTTAATTTCTCTGTTTATTACGACGTAAAGTTTATTTTGGTGTATTCTTTATTTTTTTCAAATATTACAGAAATGTATTTTTTTTGTTTGAAATGTCTCTCACGCCGTTAATATGAACATTTCCATTGATATGCATACATTATTACATTTGCGAGTGGAGGGAGGACGGTCTTACTTGGGCTAGATGTCGCCCACACAATGCCACATATTGGAATTCATAATTCAATAATCAATCGACATATCGTTATGAAACCATCAGGAAAATAAAGATAATAAAACTGTTTTTGTATCATTTTTTTATTTATTTTTTGAGCCCCATAACTGTAATGACCCGTTAACAAGCAGCGGGCAACACCGACGCCGCGCAATTAAGCGCTGGACCAGAGCACATCAAGGGGGCCGGGCCTTTGAACACTGGCCCAATAGATGAGCACATTTGCTACAACAGATCACTAGTTAATACTGTAAAATGGTACACCTTCATACTAGGGTATACAATAAGAAGTCAAACGCAACAATGATGTTCATCATCGTGTGCTATAATATGATGCTCCTACCCTCCTAACGCGACTTTGGTGGAATAACTGTTAGCGTATAGGGCTGTTGTACTCAAGTTTGAAGAGTACAAATTCGATCGAAGTCGTTGATGGTTAAGGGCGAAAAACATCCTTCCTACGCCATCCTTCGGAGGGGAAGTAAGCCAGCTGTCCCATGTAGTAGATTTACTGCATCTAAAAGATCCTCAAGCCTACAAGAAGCCCCTGAGCTAAATGCAAACCGCCTGTTTCGTGGCGTGAGCGATACCTACTTTCTGCGCTGTATGGTGAAAGGAGCGTCGCGAAATGGTGGTGAGGCGGAGGAACGGACGTGAAAGTATGTCTCGCCACGTAAAATAAGGCATGAAATAAATTGAATTGAATAATAAGAACCTCGTTGAATCCATTAAGTTTCTCCTAGGAACCTGTAGAGAGCATTGTTGCCAGTGGTCAACCAATTGCTATATATTATGTATTGGAAGCATTTTTACGGTAGTGAATGTAGCCCTGTCCCAGAGCGCTTCCAGCGGGCGGGACGGGGAGCACCTGTATGACGACGCAAGCGCGCGTGGCCTCCTCCAGGTCCACGCCCTGCGACTCCAGCAGCGCGCCGAATGTCACGTCGTTCTCCAGCATGTAGCCCACCGCCTCCGCCGCCGCCACGGCGCTGCAACACCCACGCCCACGCACAGGGAACGACTTTCAACGCTCAGCTTAGAGACACATTGTTGACAACGTTTAATGAAACTCTTTTCGGAAACATCAGATACTCTTCTCTATGTTCATTAATCAGGATATTTTTTAAATGTAGTGAATATAATCTTCACAAAATATTTTATTTCTCGCCCTTACGAATGTAAGAAGTGAAATTATTGTAAGCTGGAAAACGGCGAATTAGCGACTGAAAACGAGAAAGTGGAAAATATAGTAATGTTCTTTAATAATATAGTAAATTACCTCCTTTATCACGCAGTGTACATAGAATTCGTATTTTGTCTGTCTTTGATATCGATTGACAGCAAAACATCTTTCCGTCCGTCTGACTGTCGCCGTCTGTAGTCAATGCTAGCGTCTAAACCATCAAACCGATTTTCTGCAAAATTGATATTTCCTGACCGATCTGAACGATCTCAAGGCTTTGGGAGTTTGAAATGGATATTTTTATTTTTGAGGATACGTTACATGAAGCCTCAAGAACACTCAATTTTTTTTAAACAAGGCTGCACATGTTTTCAATAATCTTTGCCCTCCGATAGTGTATAGGACGCGTAAGAGAATGGTGTAGATATCATGTTTGCTAAAATCCCTAATTTTTCAAAAATTCCCAAAGTGCAAAGTTTTGGGAGCGTCTTATTACAACTTCAATATTGAAAATAGAAATATATTCCTTAATGCAATCTTTTCCTTAAAGATGGATCACGAAATAAGTTCATGTTCAATATTTCGACAATATGAGTAGTTTTCGTATTATTTTGCGCAAAATAACAGGAAGTTAAAAAACTTTTAAATTTTTCTTCTCAAAAACAGCACCGATTTTTTTCTTTAAAATTTCCCCTCACACGTATGAAGAGACGATAAAAATATATGGTGCTAGTACTATTTTCGGGAAACTCTTCGGGCCTAGCTGTTAGCTCATCACATGTGTGTGGTAGTATACGGCATGAAATTGCTTGAATGTGGTAAGAATAGGGCTAGAAAGAGGAAGGAAAGATCGCGCACGGTTCGTAGCCCGTTTGTTAGGGCTCTGCTTCGATATTCGCTTTGACTAGAACGGTAGATTTCTCTTGCAGACTGCGGCTGAACTCGACCTAGCGATGTATGTAGTGCTGAAACTCCTGTTACGAGATTCCTGCATCGAGATTTGAACCCTAGGACCTTCCTTACAGAGTTGTTACAGTCCTGTCGACACTGTGAGCCACTTAAGCCGGCTAGAATCAGAAAAAAAGGCGCATGCAAACGTCAAAAAACGACCTCCACTGCAGTACCTGGAGCGTGCCCTGAGCATGGCTGCCAGGTAGTCGGCCGCGAAGCCGAAGAGGTTGGGCGGCTGCGCGCGCAGCACCTCCCGCGAGAGGTCGCTGGCCAGCTCGCGCAGCCCCGCGGGCACCGGCAGCACGCGGCGCCCGCCGTGCTCCTGCACCGTGTAGTCCATGGCCCGCGCCCCTCCACCGCACTCGCTCCGCAGAAAAAGACAATCGCGGGCGGCGGCTCACAACCAATTGGTTGCTACCAACGCGAGCGGCTGGAACAAGCGCGACGCGGGGCAACACGTGACGGTGCAACGTCGAGTAGACGCATGGTGTAATATTTACGAAATTGCGGTTACAGAGATTAAAGCTAGTGCTCCAACAGAATGACACAGATTTTCTCAAACTAATTTCTTTGATCTGACCTAGCTTGTAGATTGTGCCCCACGCTTCTTACCAGCTGCTATCACCGCCGATAGAACATTATTTTGAAATTTTTGCAATTTTTCAGTTTCCTAAAGGTAAAACCGAAATGTTCGTGTTATGCAAACACGACAGATAGACGGAAGGGCGTTTTGAAAAAACACTCTTTTTCTGTATCAAGGATCCACAATTTCCAAATTTTTACTGCATCACTTGTAAGAAATAGTAATTTACTTCACATTAGAAGAAGATTTATCCACTTTTACTGTATCAGGGCCCCAAAATACGACTTTTTCTGTCGTAAAATCGCCGTTTTCTATACTACGTATAGTTAGTACACGTTTCTATACTACGTTTAGAAACATGCACCAACGTTCTCAATTCTACGTATATTACTTCGAATATACGTACGTACACGAGAAAAAAAAGAAGAGCCTGTTTCGCATTTCTGTCTTTCAGTGGTACTAACATTACATCCCACATTTACATTTGACCATTCTTATTGTTGCCACACGGCTGCTTTTGCGTAAGTTTATGTAATCTAATTCTCTTAGGATTTGAGTATTTTTTCCTAATGTAATTTGTTTGACACAAGAAATATTACTAAAAGATTTAAAGGAATTGAACTCAGAGATGGAGAGACGGAAAACCACAGTAAGAAGAAAATTAAAAGATATAAAATTAATTAAATACTGAGATTGGTAGCATTTTTATTTTTAAAGGGTACCCTCAGTTAAGATGGTAAAAAGTTCCCCTAAACCAACTGACGTATGAGTGGTTACATGATAATTCTAACATTACAATAATATTTTTGAAAGGTTTCCTAGCTCCCGTTCCACCACCCACACCTGTCTAGAGCCAAAAACCTATTTTTTTAATTTTAATGTTTTTCGAAAACTTAACACTATTTTATCTGACTAAAAATATGATAAATAAGACAGTTTATACTATCAGAAAAATACTTTTTGATATTTTCTCAGACCCAAATTCAAACACAAAAAATTATTTTTGAAAAAAAAATTAATGAAACTTGAAAACACGGAACAGGGTCGAAAAAACTTAAACATTGCTCTTAAAATAAAAATGGTGCTGAATTTTTTTCAGATATTTTCATGAACTGGACTGCAGATAAAAAATAAAAAAAACATTTTCCCGACTTTAATTCACCTTGAATTTAAATATACTTTGAAAATGACTGCAACAGTTTTGTGACCTGTTTTTAATTTTAAAGTTTTTCGAAAACAATACTATTTTATCTGCCTAAAAATATGATAAATATGACAGTTTTACTATCAGAAAAAAATCAACTAAATAGAAGCCGACTAGACAACTATGAATAGGTGCTGACTGTCATTCGTACGCATGTATGAAGTGGCGGCAACAAGCTTTGGTATACAATTTTCTAGAGTGGTTAACAGTCTTTGTAGAAAATTATCCAAGGCATTGGAAAGGTATATTGAAATTTGAAAAGTTTTGCGACGAATAGGACATGCATTTATCGCTTTCTTCTGAAAAGCTTTTTAGATTGCAATGAATAAAAACGCATATTTTCAAATTTGAAGGATTTGAAACGAGGGTCATAGTTGGCATGTACGCCCAAACTACTTGCAATGTGTCGGAAGAAAGTATCATTTGCTAAATGACATACGTTTGTATAGTTCTTGTGCAGTAGTGAGTTACGCTGAGTATTAATGTTCATGTACCAATTAATTTACGAAACTTACATTTCTTACAAAGCGTTTGTAACGGTTGCGGCGGCGATGGTGTAACGGTTAGGGCATCGGACTGTTATACCAAAGTTTGCGGGTTCGAAGCCGTGATCCGGTAAGGGCGAAAAAATCCTTCGTACGCCTTCCTTCGGAGGGGAAGTAAAGCCGGCTGTCCCATGTTAGTATATTTACTGCATGTAAAAGATCCTCAAGTCTAAACGATGCCTCTGAGCTAAATTCAAATCGCCTGGTTCGTCGCCCAAGTAATACCTCCTTTCTCCCATGGTTGGTGAAAGGAGCGTAGCGAAATGTGCGTGTTTAGACGAAAGAGCAGACCCCATGGCCTGAGTCTCGCCACGTAAAATAAGGCACATTCAATTCAATTTGTAAATAAAAAATAGTCAAAGTTCTAGCCAACTAACTTGAATACAAAATTTTCACTCTACGGCTGATAATTATCTATCCCAGCAAATTTCAAATAGAAAATGAGATTTCTATTTTAGAAATTATCTATTTTTGTATTATGACATACCAGATTGTCACCAATATGAAATTTAGCGAATTTCATTAAAAATAACACTTTATTAGTAAAAAGACGCTGGTTGCCATGGTAGTGGAGTGCAACATATGCCCATTAGTTCAAAAGCGTACGATAAGTAGCATCCGTAGTTTCGCCTACGCCTAAGAAAGATAAACTTAAGAGATGCTTAGATACACGAATGAGAGAATTCCATTCTAATACATCGGAAGTGTTATGGGAATGTGAAAAAGTGAGTTATTGGTCAAAAATAATTACGCAGATGACGCCGCGAGGTAGATCGCATAATTTTGTTTTAAACAAGAGAGTAAAAAATGAGGAAAGTTGACATGTTGAAGTAGGAAACAAAAATATTCATTCGAGCTTTCGGCACGATAGTGATCGGATCAGAGTGTTGGATACATAGCAGTTTATTTGAACATTGGAAATTTACGCGAGTTCGAAGTGATTTGACGTTGTTAGTATTCAAAAGATAGAACTCAGAAATTGTTTTATACGAAGTGAACAGTGAATGCCAAAAGTGGAACTTATAAATTTTATTAAGCGTACAATAATAATCGAACTTAGTCTCCGATGACAGGAACCCGGTGATAACTTGGTGAACTTGTATGCTAATATTTTAACAGCACTTAAGATTTTGCTTAGGTAATGAACAATAAGGAGTATTAGAACTTGTAGCAATTCAAGCAGGTGAATGGGGATAGAAAGCCAATGGATAAACAGTGTACATAGTTTGTGTGGTTTATGAGAAGAAACGACAAGATACGGATTTGGTCGGTAGCAAGAAAGATTGGACGAGTCCCATTGCTGAAGTCTTCGGGGAGACACTCTTTACCTGGACAGCGCCTAATATTCTCATGGATAACAGGTTCTATAGCGCTATAGGAAAGGTCATGACCAAAAAGAAAGTTATACTTTGTTTATTTTAAAAAAGAAGTTACTAAAATTTTTAAATAAATTTGTTATTTCCTATTGGTGAAAGCATTTGCCGTCACGTGCAATCCAGTAGAATATTTAAACTTTCCATTTCAGATTCCACGCTTCTTCGTATGGGGGGCGAATTAAGTAATCTTATATATTCACGATTATTTCGGTAAAGAACCCGCCGACTGAGTCTGCAAAGGTGTTATGATTAACTATAATTTGGGAGCTCATTTTCGTTACCATTTCCTGGTGCCCATATATTAATTAGAAATTCGGAAACAGGTTACAGGAATTTGGTGGGCAGCAAGAAGGGTATGTGGATGGGTATATTTCAAAACGGCCCCCAAGGTGTGGGGCCGAATTTATCATAATTAGATTGCACATGATAAATTAATTGAAGGAATCTGAAATTGCAGGATTGTCACGTGGAATCAGCTTGTAATTATAAGCAAAAGCCAAAACCATTTCATTGCAGTTATTTAATGAGAATTTAATATTATTGGAAAAATTTTTATTTTTAAAGAAAATTAAACAATGGATACTAGAAGTAAGGAATTACGTGGGAAAACGCAGGCAAGAACCTCGTTCATTAGTCCTCAATTTCCCATTTTAGAAAATCTCAAAAAAAGCATCCTCTCGTCGACGAAACCACGGACGGTGCGACCACGCCGCCGCCGCCGTCTGCCAGAGCGATTGCGTTCGTATATTGGAAATGGGCCTAAGGACTAGATTGAACGGGTTTCAGAAAGTTCCTGGTCTCTCCTCAAGGTACATCAACCGAGGAAACTATTGGGCTCCGCGGAGGCCCAGGTAGATGCCTCCAAGACTGTAGCCGAGAGGGAGTTGGGCAAACCGAGGAATTAATACATTCACATACTTCATTGCAATCAATCTATGAATTAGGTACTCCTAGACATATATTGATGCCCTAACTCTGCCTGGATAAATAGTAGAGTTTTGGAAAATATTAAATAAAAATACAATTTTAGAAAATTTCTAAAATCTCATTTTACTGTGATTGCATTGGTTAATTTTAATGTAAAAGCGGGGAGAACAGTTTCTCTGCTCGATAGAGAACTCATCAATAAAAGTGGTCAAAATATTATAATGGTATGATATTCCATATAAAGTACGAAAATTCGTATGGAATTACAAAAACAGTTCTGAACCACAGGAATCTCTCATGTGAATTAATTCTCGCCTCAACTATTCAATATATCAAAGACCGTAAATTTATTAAATCGATCCTGGACACCTCATTTTTCCAATGAATTCCTTCCTCATGATTTTAACAAATTTGATCTCCGCTCTTCCTCTCCAGTCCTCCATTTCTCATTCCTTTATTTCTGACATCACTCCGCCTATTTCTCCCTCCCTTCTCATCTGATCCTCCCTTCCCTTGCAGCCAATAGACCACGAACCGCGGTGCGCTCGACGTCGTCGGTCGCCGGCAGAGTTTGACATTTCTTCGTAGCCCGCAGCCCGCCGTCCACGATGGAGTATTGTCGCCGAACAAAGAGGCGGAAATGAAGGCCGCGGCCAGCCGTGCACTGCGCTGGCGGCGGTTTTTCCTTCCAATGACTGCCGCGCCGGAAGGGCGGCGAGGGCGCTAGTTGCGGCCTGGAATTATCCGGTGCGGTGAAGACGCCCGCGGGCTCCGTTGCCACGCCGATGGCACACGACGCGCTCTAGCAGCAGCGGCGCTGAGTATTCGACCAAGTGCGATGAGGACAGTCACAATACAACAAGAGTTCTTCTAAAATGAATGTTTGCGGCGTACGGCACTAACCGCGTGATACGAACGCAATGAGTTCACGAGAGCATATGTGAAGAAGTATATTATACATTTATTTTATGTGTCCAGGATCGATTTAATAAATGTACGGTCTTTGATATATTGAATTATATAACTTTTGTAACCTCGGGGTTCCCCCAGGGGAGTGTGTTAAGGCCATTGCCATTCTTAAGCGTTCATTAATTAACATTGCAACTGGAATAAAATCAAAAGTTACACTTTTCGCTGATGATTGCATAATATATTGGAGTATTGCCTCGTCTTCGGATGAAAATATTTTACAGAACGAAGTAAACTGTTTATGGAACTGGGCGTACAGAAATATGATGGAATTAAATCCAGAAAAGAGTAAATTCATTTGTTTTACCAAGTCTCGCTTGAATGCACACTCCAATTTTGAGTTAGGAACTAACGTTATACCACGTGTTAAAAAAACTAAGTATTTGGGTTTGGTCCTGCGAAGCGACATGCGTTGGTCGGATCATATTGACAATACGGTCAAAAAAATCACTTAGGGCGTGCACTTTGTAATGCGTATTCTGAAAAGCAGTTCTTCCAATGCCCTATCCGTAGCATATACTACACTTGTTCGTCCTATTATAGAATACGGAGCAGCCTGCTGGGACCCGCACCCTGCTGGGCAAATCGAGGCATTAGATAAAATTCAAAAACGGGCCGGAAAGTTTGTAAATCATGGGCGCGTTGTTGATGGACGAGATGAATGGGAACGCTTATTTAAGAGAAGGGAACAGGCGCGTTTATGCGTAATGTACAAGACATACAAAGGGGGGACAGCCTAGGCGGATATCGGCAAAAGATCGCAGAAACCAGATTATAAAAGCAGAGGAGACCATCCTAAGAAAATACGAAATAGAAAGCAAAGAACTGATATAAGTAAGTTCTTTGTGAATCGTATTGGAACAAACTACCTAGTTACCCAAACTACCAAGCACTAGAGGATCTTCCTTCTAATGTAGTGAAATTTAAAAATATGCTAAATTCCATCTAGATCATTACTAATAATACTGAGACTTTTATCGTTATTATTATTATTGTTATTATTGTTATTATTATTGTTATTATTATTACATCATAATTATTAACACATTAACATAACTATTATTGATATAATAATTATAAACATTATTATAAATATCATCATTATTGTTATTGGCTTTGATGTGATTTTTAAGTTTTTAATATTGCTTATATTATTAATATCATTATTATTGATATTAATACGAATATTAATATTAATATGGTCATATCCCTTATACAGTGAAGTGAAGTGTAGTGTAGTATAGTGAAATGAAGTGAAGTGTTTGATGAGCTATAAGTCAATATGGAGATAACTAGAAATTAATCAGGTCTAGGATATAACCTCTAATTGCAATTCTTGTAAATATTCGCAATACTTTTGTAATTGTCCTAATTCTATTTGTAATAATGTTGATCGAACATTAGCTCAAAGCGAACTTTAATAAATATCTATCTATATGCACTATATATTGAATTTGCATTAAAGTATTTACTTCAAATTCTCAATCAATGGCACTTATTTCGATTAGGATTTTTTTCTATTTCCATTATTCTTTGAGTAAACTCTGATTTGCCCCCTGATTTTGCTTCTAAATGTAAATGTTGCTTCACTATCGAGAGCTCTAGAGGGAATGTAGGTATTCAAATAATGGTTCTCTATTTTCTTGCTGGTGTCAAATAAACTCACACAGAATACTAGATAAAATAGCCAAAATATGTACCTGATCTGCTATTGCAAATGGTTTTAATTATACTGCAGGGAATATTTTCTACCAATTCTTGCGAAAAATGTTCCTTGCAGTGGGTATTCATTATTCAACTTATTATGTACTATATGAGTTAGGACAGAGAATCCTGAGCTCAAGAAACTCTGAATTTATTCCATTCCTCCTCATTGTATTTCAAACATTTTAAAAAATTTTGACGTTAAATAAATAAATAAAAGCATTTTTAAGGCAATGGAATTTTGGATTGGAATTTTACGATGTGTGTAAGAAACAGTAAATTTCCATAGAAAGGGTTATCGAAAATGACATGCAAATATTTGTTATTCTTGTTATAATTATAATATAATCGAGTAAATCTTCGCCCTATAAAACTCCTTGAGTATTGTTGGCACTCTTTTCAGAAATGTATAAATGCGTTCCTTTGTTCTTGCACCAGAGACTTGTCCGGTGTAGTTTGACTGCCCGTCCCGCGGACGAAATGAAATGATTGATGTATCATCAATCAGGAAGAAGACGCTCCCCAGCTGCAGACCTCGTTCAATAACTGCAAATTTACCCAACGTAAAAACACGATGTATGGAATTCGGGTATAAACAAATGGTTGGAATTTTACAATCAAAATACAAATGCTGGAGTGTATTCTAATAAGTTCACATCGATCGTGCAGGATCGCACATGCCATAATCACGTGACTATAATGGCAGCTCCAAACCAATATAACAGTTTAGGTCAGCTCCTATTCTGTGAATTTTTTTAGTAAACATCAGATGTTTAAAAAAATTATTACTTATCGTAATTAAAATCAGTGTCCTCCGCGTACTAAGTAATCAAGACGAAGATACGATTGCACGATTCCAGAGCATCTTCAGTTACAAAGGTAAGTGCTGTAAGCACTGTGCACTCACTTCTTGCGCATACATAGGCATAAATCGCAAGTTTGTTGTCTGCTTGTATTCGAAACGCCACAGCCCGCATAGGCCTGACATTGCTATCGCATATTGTCTCCTCCTGTGCTCCATTACGTGGGAAGGGTGGGAAGACGATTAAGTCCTTCCGAGGTAGCGAGGCCGGGGGAGTCTGGGGCGGAGGTGGTGGCAGGGGGTGGTGCTTCGTCGCGGCGCTGCGGAAGTGAGGGCGACGAAAGTGCAATAATAGCTCGAACGCAGCGGGGGTGACAAGTACATCGAATTGATGTTTCCGAGAACGTCAGCTGCTATAGTCATTAGTCGCGTTACTGAATTTAATGTTTTATAGCCGGGAGGTGGCGGTGATTCCTCCCCCGCTCCATTGTAATAACCGGCGCCGAGCAACTCGCGTCTTTCAAGGTATTTTCTACACCAGGAATCTCCCCCAGAGGAGTATCACCCAATCTGGGAAACGTTCTAAGCTCCCAATTAGTCTGCCGACATGTGTGGTACACGTAAGAGTAAGGGCTAATGTGTGTGTAAATGAAGAGGAGAGGACAAGGTAGAGGAAGGAAAGATCGCGCCTGGTTGTTAGGGTACTGCCCTGGTATTCGCCTGGTGTTGATCGGAGAAGCCACAAAAATCTACCGATCAGAGCAGCCAGTCACTACAATTCTCCTGCAGACTTCGACCTTGCTATATAACTAGTGTCAAGAGTCCGCCCCCGCGGCGGTACCCGGACCCTATCTCGGACAACGATGCTGCACGGTTGCTGTCCTAGGACTTCCCGGTTAACGATGCTGCTCACATGTTCTATTAGCCGGTGCGAGTGCGAGGTTTACAACATGTAACAGCAACGACTAAATATGCAATGTGGCGTCTTAACCTACTTCCGGTCAACCTAATACCGCCAACTTGTGAAGACAGGAATCCGAACACCCCTCTCACAACAGCACTCTTTTGACATTCACCTCCATGTGGTCGTCGCTCAGATTTTCTTCTCTGCGGATGTCTTTTCGTAATGTGCTAATCTTCCTACCTTGTCTGTCGTCAGAATTCAACATATCACCCAAGAACGAACGTGGAATCGGTGTAAAACGATTCAAAATAATACTTCTCAATATATTCAAGTTTAAAAAAATATTGACGTGATAAGTGGTAATAAAAATATAACCTTCAAAGTAATCTCTGGACAAACGTCTGTAAAAAACACTTTTAGAATTGCATCATTAATACTATTTTTTAAGATGTCTACTTTCAATAACAGATTATATCAAATACAAAATAGATATTGCAAAAACTAGTAAAATGTTTAATAAATGTTCATGTAAGTAACTATTTCACAGAATTATAGAGAAAAACAAATTAAGTGAAATCACTATTTGTGTCAACAGATATTTTATTGTATGTGTAATTATTAATAAACATTTAAGCATCAATATCTAATAATAGAAGGAATTTCATAAAAAAATATAGAAACAACAAAATTTAATTTGTAGGTTTATTTTGACTAGGCGCAGACTCCCATTGGTATTGAATGTCCTTTTTGAATTATCTCAACTAAAATAGATCGAAATAAATAAACAACAAAAATAAAAACGCACAAGCCTTAAATACTACGTGAATTAATTAAAAACAACTATACTTAAAATGACGAAAGAAAAGAAAATGACGCAAGTCACTCGAAACAGCCAAAGTTCACAACCCACTCGCATGGATACGAATATTTGTTGATGGTATGCCCGGAAGTCGTCCATTTTTCAAACAAATTAAAAATATGTTACTATTCTCAGTATTGCAGTGCACATCGGGTAATTTTGGATATGTTGGCAACTATAACTGCCAACACAAAAGGATACAAAAATTCCTCGCGTTACTTGTGAGTATGTGTTAACTTGCAATAGTGACATTAGAGAGTTTGTGCACACTCGAACGTTAAAACAATCGGAAGAAGTATCGATTTCAATATTGGATGAAATCAAGAAAGAATTTTTGCATGTTTAGGTCGAAACGTATAAATTGCATTAGAAGAAGTTCCGAATTGTGGCAACAGGGAGAGAGCGAGAGCAAGAGCGAGCGAGCGAGAGAAAGAGAGAGCGAGAGAGCGAGAGAGAGCGAGAGAGAGCGAGATAGAGAGAGAGCGAGAAAGAGAGAGCGAGAGAGAGAGCGAGAGCGAGAGAGTGAGCGAGAGAGAGAGCGAGAGAGCGAGCGAGAGAGAGAGAGAGCGCGAGAGAGAGCGAGAGAGAGAGAGCGAGAGAGAGCGAGAGAGAGAGCGAGAGAGAGCGAGAGAGAGCGAGAGCGAGAGAGAGCGAGAGAGAGCGAGAGAGAGCGAGAGCGAGAGAGAGCGAGAGAGAGCGAGATAGA